>CAJNOL010000265.1:0-147443 GCA_905250125.1 Rotaria sordida
TTATTTTTATAATCGTGATTATTATCACTAAAAACAAAAAATAGACACTAGTTGAAAGACTAACCTTAAAAACTTACGATATTGTATATCAATCGACGTCATCAAGTTCAACAAAAAAGCTCACTCGGTCAACATGCAAACAATAACACAAATATATACAGATTTCTTTTGCTCTTTTTTCCTTTTTCTCTTATGTGCGTTGACAACTTTCATCATAACTTTCTCTCTCTCTGTTGCAAAACGCGCACTCGATGAAGGAAACATATGCAGTAGTAGTAGTAGGAACGAATATCTTTTTTTTTTCTTGCTTCTCTTTCTTCGTTATACGCGCGCATTTGCCAGACTCTCAATCGAAGAACTCGGTCGTTGGCGCTGTATCGGAAGTGATCGTCGTAGAGGCGAGAGAGCGAAAATCGTCTTTCTTTTCAAGAGCGTGCACACAAATACACACACAACATTAGCTACAGTCACAGCTTCAATACCAAAAGAAAAAGAAAAATAGTGGAAGAATGAGTGAGAGAGAGAGAGAGAGAGAGAGAGAGAGCAAGAAAAAACGAGTGTAAGAAATATATACACGCGTATGTTAGACCCCGGTAACAAAGAAAAAGGAAAAAAAGGGAGCTTTTGTCGATATTAATTATTTTTTGCTTACTCTCGATTTTGAACAACAGTAATAATATGCAAGAATAGCAACGACAAAAGAGCAAGACGACGGGTCCCGGAAACAACAAAAGAGAGAAAGGCATATATGAGTATTGGTGTTTCTTGTGTTTCAAGAAACACACTACATACAATGATTGAAATCATAGCTGAGCGTAGTACTAATAAGAATATATATGAAGAAACAATGAGCATCATTAGTATTTGTCTATAGATAGGCAACAGAAAGAAAGAAAGATGCAGATGAAAATCGATTTGTTGTGCCTGTATGCTCAGTGAGTTGTCTCAAGAGACCCATTTATCTTCTGGTTATTAATCAAACGAATGCAGCGTTGGATTTTGTGTCTTAGGTTTTTTTTTATTTCTTGTTAGTATGAACATGTACAATATGTGATCGATTGGACAGGAATCGATCTGTTATAATCTTAGTCAAAAACATTCGATCCAATTTCATTCGTTCAAAAGAAAACTACTTGATCATGCATAAAGTGACAGATAAGTTTTCTTTTTCGTCTATTCGTTTCATTTCTGTCCTTGTCGTCTTGATTCCATTAGGAAGACAGTATGTGCTATGGCTTAATCCTATTTTAGTTTGTATTACTAAAACACATACATCAGTGTATGTTATTCTGGTCGACGTTCTCTCCTTTTTTTTCTCTAACTAAATGACGGGTGTCTGTTGTCGTTCTTGCTCGAACATCATTTGACAAAAGAATTTTGTTGTGCGACAATATACGACTTGCATTCGGATAAGCATAATTGCGTTTTTCTTTGCCAACTCTTGTCTACAATGATACACTACGTAGAAGACAACAATTATTGCCTTGTCCGTGCATCTCATCTTGTCGTATGTGAAAAAAAACGTCAATGACAAGAACATCAAACGACAACAAGAGACAAATAGACGAGACACTGACAAGCAGATTGTTTCGAATTGTATTAATATTAGTGTACATCATCTAATCATTAACAACATTAGTTATGGAATAGTTTTGCTTCAATTCATTAAATATGTTTATTTTCTTTTTTACTAATCATCAATGATCTCTACTATCATATCATTCATTAATTTTTTTTTTATAAAAATTAATCAAATCAATACTTATTTATATTTTTAATTTTCTAAAATTTCTGCAAAATTAAAGAAACAATAAAATTTAAAAGAGCTTTTTTTTTTGAATAGTTGATAACTAACAAGACTAAACAAAATCTAACAAATCATATTTCACAATAATATTATCATATCATTTATTGTAAATACTTGATGACTTGAGTTCAGAATTCGTTAAGAATAGACACATTGAATATTAGTAAATTTCAAAATATTTGTCTAATATTACATTCATCAATGAAGACATCTGTTATAACTTCAAGAAGTGTTTTTCTTCTTCTAGACGGATATTTCATTTGTCAGTTTTATTACTGCAAGGAATTTTTGTCGAGTCTGATTTTTTATTTTCTCAACAAAAAAATTTTTTATCAAAACTGAACTTTGTCAAAAATAATTATTTCTAGTAAATTAATCTATTGTCACTTCGATAAGTTATTCGTGCTGGTTCTTTTCCCTACGTTCAATGTTTTTGGAAAGAAATAATTGAAGAAAAAAAAAACATATAGCATGATTAAATGTATGTAAATATTCATTCTTCAAAGTGCCCACATAATTCAAGGTCACATTTTACTCAAGAGAATTCATTCTATATGATCTTTCCATTTCGATAATTACATTCTATTATATCATGCTATCATACATGTTGTTTTCAGGGGCTTTTTTTATTAAAAAAAAGGCTTTCTCACCTCAATAACTATTTATATGTAATATTATTTGCAATTATAGTTCTTTCAATCGATCATTTTCGAGAAATGTTTATGAAACATAAGAAATGTCATATGATATATCTTTTAGAAAATCATAAAATCATAAGTCATAGTACTGCTAATCATATTCAAGCTGAAGGCATTATCAAAAATATAATACGAGAAATATGACATGCATTCGAATTTTGTAGAGAAGACTTTTTGAAATAAATTTTTTCTTTTCAATTATTTATGTATACAAATAAAATTTACGTGTATCTAAAATCATAGTCATATTTAGTGTAAAAACTTTTGTTTTTGAACTGGAAAATTATTTCCAAGTGGATCATAGTCTTTCCTTCAATGATATACAACATCTTACTGATTCATGTATTAGATGATTACTTAACCTATAATCAACTTTACTTGATACGATTAAAAATAAAAATTTATTTTTCTATGAATTATACAACATGGGATGATTATTCAACTGAATATCGACATATATTTAGTATAAAATATTGCAATTTTATTTTAATTATATGAAACTTATTTCTTAGAAACTATAGAAATTTGTTTTTAACCAAATTTACATGAAATAACCGATAATCGAGTATTGACTGAACATGAACTTGAATCATTTTATCAAAAAATAGTTTTAATTGTACTTCTTCATTGTAGACTTGTTTCATCAACAAGTATGCTTTGATTTTTTTTTTGAGTACAAAAAACAAACAAACAAACAATAAACAGACGCTTAACAAAGTATGTTTTCACAAACCGAATTCGACGAGTTTTCTCAGTTTATCAAAACAATCTATAGATCGACAATTAATTGAACTTATACATATTGATATTGATATTCATCTATATAATAAACAATGTATTAAAGGTTGTAAAGGAATTGATAATAGACCTGATAAATATTGCCATCATTCAGCTTTTCGATTAAGATTTCCTTTTATTTAAACTATATTAAACGAAGCTTTATCAGTAACATTAAAAGAAATTCAATAACAAACAGATAATGTCATTGATTGAAGTGATATATATATATATCCATATCAAATACAACGTATACATAAGCCCAAAAATAAAAATTCAAAAATTAATTATAAATTTTCGTTAAATTCGAACTTTCCTTTTTTTTTTGTTGTTGAAACATACTTTCTCATGATGTACGACCAAACACACATGAAATTGAAGAATTATTATATTATAATTTAAAGCTTGTTTGGATTAACTTAAAACAACAAACACAAAATAATGCAATGCTATTCTAATAATATTCTGGTAAAGATCTTTCTAACATTTGTAGATTAATGTTTACATTACGAAAAAATAACGTCTTTTACTAAATACAACAAATCATAATCTATTCATCTCAATGGAATTTGCGTAAACGATTGATTTCCTTTTTATCTTATTGATCGATAATAACAAATGTAAGATTAAATAAAACAATCATGGGAATTCTATTTTTATTGTTATTAAGCCTTCCCAACCGTCAAAGATAAAAGTATAATATTTTGTTTATCAATATAATGAGTCTTGAACTGATTCTGTTTTTTTTTGTTTTTTATCGAAATTTTAATACAATATTTTTCTTGATTTAGAGTATGCACACATTAAGTCTATTCATAGTTTATTTAAATAGTTTAATATTACATAGTGTACATTCACATATTTATTTGTAAGTTTATCAATTAATAGAAAATTTCTTTGTCTTTTTTCTTTAGCACAAGACGTTCCAAAAATCTGCCGTAACAAAAAGAAACATCAATATCTTTGGATCATGTTAAGTGATTTCTATTATTTTTAAATATAGTATGATAATATTTTCCTTGAAGTTTTATTCTTTATATTTTTTTGATAAATTTCTGTACCCAAAGACATTAGAATAGAAATAGGTTTTTTTTAATGATGTAATTTGAGTCCATTATCATTGTGAAATGAAAAATGCAAGTCGAGTTTGATACAAAAACGCCAACCACCGACTATATTAAAAATACTTTTCAAGTCTTAGTAAACTAGTAAATCCACAAAGGTTATGATGCTTGCGAAAATGAGCTACTGTTGAATGCTTGGGGTTATTACAACAATTTGTATCATTTTAGTAACAATAGTATATTGGATAATGACTGAATATTATCTGCCGATTAAGCCATGTTAGACATAAGTTTTCCAATAACTTGACAAAGAAGATTCACAAAATCGGGTTGAAATTATCAAATTTTGATACCAATGTTAAGAAAAAAACATTAACAATCAAGAGAATTCATTTTAATAAGGCATATATAAAGATCTAGTTATATTCGAAATGAAAATTAATAATGGAAATAAATTAATTCGAAAATAAACAGCTCATCAGAAAATATTGAACCTTTCAGAATAGATAGATCTCGATGGGTACTGCAAAAGTTGTCATAGATTCGGAATTCCTAAATACTTCTTTCTAGGAGATATCGAAACCGTAAAGACTAAAAGTCACTTTTCTAATCGCTCCGCTTTTTCAGCAGCAATATGTCTGACTGAGTTGGCATTTTTTTTTTACAGATGCTAGGTTCTATTTTGGGTGCCTACATTTTTTTTATTTCTTTTGAACTTCGTCCATTCTAAAAAATGACCTAAACATGAGGCGTGCTCCCAAAGAATGCACGATTTTTTGTAGACTCAAGTAAAAACCAGTAGTAGCACACTATATATTGGAATAGAAAAGAGTGAGAACCATACACACTTTCCTAGTATAAATAGAAGAAATTTTAATCCTGATCGAATGCACTGCGGCTAAGAAATTGAGGTGATTGTGACCTTCTCTTTCTGCCAAAAAAAACTCATTTTTCAAAAGCAGTCAAATATTTTGTAAATATTTTTATGCTTTTTCAGCAAAAATGTTCTATCTTTTCCCCCCAGGCCGAACAATCGGATGGCAAGATCTTACAAGGATCGTATGTCTGATCATATCTGACCTGATAAGATCCAATGAAAAACGTACGCAAAATCGTCGTCTCTGATTTCTTACACAAGCTCGTATTAGAAGATTCTTGAAAGATTCCGTTGTGTATGAAATGCCACTGTAATATTTCGATAAAACTAATATCTCCGTAAAATATCACTACAAGTTATTAGTGTAAATAAAGTGAATGTAAGGTCTTTTAAAGAAAATGTGGTATGATCTGATGCAAGATTTCTGAGACGACGATTTTTTGTCAGATTCTTGTAAGATTTCGTTCATATTGTAAGATCTTACGTGTAGATGATAAGATTTTATGTCAGATTTTTCGACCTGGATCGTTCTTTTGACTTTTATAGTTATATATTATTTCTTGAAATAGATCTACATTGTAAATAAAGAATGCCTCGGAGCGTATGTATAGTTGAAAAAAAAAACAATTATGAAGAGTCTAAAAATCATCGATCAAGAAAGGGATCCCTTGAAGGTTTCATAAAACGTTCATGATAACATTGAATTAAAATTTGAAAATAAAGAAATATTTATAATTTTATTTTATTAAATGTTTAAAATAGACGTCTTAATTATTTATACAAGTTTCATTGATTCTAACAATTTGTCAAACGTTGTTTTTTAAATACCTTGAAAACCTCATGAGTCAATACTTTTGTATTTGTTTGATCAGTTAAATGACGCTTGATATCATCATTTCACTAAAAATCAAATGATACAAGGTCTGATGAAAATAGCGGATAAGATATTATATTGATACCTGACTGTCTTAAATAATTAATATAAATCTGCATCGGGTATCAGATCAAACATCATCATGAAGTAATTTTATATATTTTGTACCTGAAAAGCTTCTTTTTTTCTCCATATTTCATTCATAATAGATTTGCAGTAATTTTTAATCTAATACTTATGACTGTTAGTCTTACCTTTATCAGCACTATGTTTAAGAACAAAACTATTTAATTTAAAGAATATAGAAAACAAAGTTTTTGCTTTGAAGTTACTTCGACGAATAATAGTCATTGGTGACTAATCTTCACAAAATCAGTCTGCATTAGTTGACTTTTGTCTAACCTATCCAAAGTACATTCATGTCTCATTATCTTTAATAATAATACATGACTGCATTATTCATCACGAGATTTTATCATACATGAAAACTTCTAGCTCGTTCTTGCTTATGTTTATCTTTGAATTCATTTGACACATTAACCTGATGTATCTTTTCTCATCTTTAAACAATTGTATAGAGAGAAGTCTCAACAATAGTATCATCATAAATTGAATGTGAATCATCATTGATAACCTATCGTACCAGTATAATATTAACAACTGTAAGCTTTAGAACCAGACTACCAGATCAAAGGTCATCATTGACGTTTGTTCCTCCATGACTATGATTTGCGTATCTTGCATTTGTTGGTTATGATGAAGCGTTAGGTTGTAATTCTGTTGTAAGTTCCTCGTGAACTATCGTTGCATCTATTCTAAAAGTTGTTTGAATTTTGATATAGTATCGATCGAATTCATTATCCATTTTTGCAAAATTCGTTTTAGATCGAATTAGATTTTATCTGAAAGAATATTAGAATTAAATCCAAAAGAAAAAATAGTTATTACATATATTATTATAGATAAGACAGTCTACTACTTGTTCATACAATAAAATGCTTTGCTGCCAACTAGTTCATTATATTACCAGTAACGTTATCAGAACTGTTTGTCAAACCTAAGTGCATAATGAACAAGAATGATTGCCTAATGATACTATAAGAAACTGTTTATGAAAAATATCAATTATAACTGATAAAAACAACGTTTTCATAATGATCAATGTATTTAGTATTATACAAACGCATGATGATTTTTATACATGTCGTAAATCAAAGGATTCTTTATAGTTCTGTTGAAAGGTTTCAACACATATTGAATCTATAGAAAATCAGATCCTGAACTTATTTAATGACTAAATTTATATACATAATTTACAAATGTTGTATCTTATAGGAATTTAATTCGCCTTTCATCAAAGCCACAAATAAAAGGTGATTTCGATATACAAACACATAGATATTTTTATAAGGAAAAAATATCGTTTAAAATTTTGTATAGCATGAATGGAAATTAACACGTAAAACATTAAAATTAATGAATTAAAATAGAGATTTTAAAAGAATCTACACAAAAGAAGTATAAGTATCTTCGAAGAAAAAGCTCGAGATTATGTTGTATACCATAAGATCAATAAATCTAAACTGAACGAGTTAATTATTCAAATGTACCATAACTAAAAATTCATCGAATTCCAGTATTTGTAGTCATCAACAATATGAAAATTGACTATTTTTACCAACTAATATTAAAAATTCTAGATATGATAATTTGTATTAGTGAATAAGATTCTATGTGAACTATTTGAGAGTTTTTTCAATAAATAAATATTGTACTCTGAAAGTTTCGGTCCTAAACGATGAAAATTTATTGAAAATACTGTCAAATGTGTCTCGTATACTCTTATATGAATTAAAAGAAATTTTCTAGTGATGATTATCTCGCTATTATTTCTCGTTTACTTGAAATTTTGAAATGATAATGAAACAAATATTAGAACAAATTTTGGTTCCATCTATATGTGACACATTTGCAGTTTTCTCAATAGATTCCTTGATGTTTATGGCTAAAATTTCAGAACACACTGAGAAACAAAACATGTATCTATGGCAGAAATATAAGACCAAATAGTTGTAATGAATGTGATGTTTATTTTGACCATAAGTTCTTTTTTTCACAACTTGCGAACGGTGACTGCTTTTTCCGTTGAAGTCAATGTTGGTAGTTAAAAACTGTTTTTGTCAATGCTTTTTCTTATACATTAAAACTGTGAACGCAAGCAAGAGAGAAATCTAGATCTTCTTCAACTTTGTATAGAACGAGAGAAAATGTCAGAATTGAAAGGGTTAAGGCTAGATGCTGGAAAATTCATTGCAATAAAAACTAATTAATAAAACCTTTTCCTTCGTATTGTTTGTGCTGTTCTAATTGGAAAATATCTCATCGCACTCATAAATCACCGCAAAATTTTTACTTAGAATAGAAATGAAACAAGTTAATTTTTGATAGTTATTTCTAGTGAACAATTGATAGTCAACGACAAACATTATGCATCATTATTTTGATTTTCTTTAGAAAAGAACAGGTTATTATATCAATACAACAAATTGATAGTTTAACATTCTTTTTCAAACCTAGACTATGCTTCAATGGCAGAACAAATGATTTGAGCTATCATATCTAAGTCTTGATTATATAACAATCAAAACAATCGTAACCTTGATGATGATCGCAGAGTCTCAAGTAACGATCCCAATGTCATTTCACTCATTAGGGACACACTATAATTATTGCGTCAGGCATGAGTTCATATAGTTAATGCTAATAGAGGCTTAAGTTTTATTTAAAACCTTACTATGAACTTGATTCGAAGTAAAAAATATAGTCATAATTCTCATAAAAAAATCAATGTAAAATTACCATTCTGAATTTTTCTAGGCTTATCGAAATGCATTTTTCACTAATCATACGGAATCATAACTTACTAAATAGTTCCAACAATTCTTTCATTAGTTTTTATCAGTAATATAATCAAATGTTTTTTTTTTTCTTAAAAACAATAAATTCTGATTATAATAGCAGGTCAATGCCGATTATTTTTTTTTTTGTTGAACAGATTATGAACTTTCCATAAAATAATAATACCTAGTTTTGTCCTTGACCGATTACAAGGACATTAAAATATCTTAAACTTTAGCCGTGTTATATTATAATATGCATGGATCGGATTTTTCATCTCTTCTTAAATGTCACATAGAGTTCTATGAACTAAGGTAATATATAATTAATTCTAAAAAAAAAATCTATTCACATTAAATGTAATTTGACATAATCTAACTTGTCTTTTCTTATTAGCACGTTTGTCTCGATGAATAATGAACTAATCTACACCTAGTGATTATATGTATTATATAATATGTCCGATTTAAATAAACTTCTTTCATTTTTAATTTCAAATACGTAAACTTAGAAAAATGAGTTGTTCTTATATACATTATTTTTCAATATTTCAACAAGAAATAAATCTTTTCCTCTATATATATTGTATCAATGGGAATATAAGTTATATTTTTAAAGATGATCGAAAAAATTTTTTTTGCGTTTATATTCTAGTATTTCCTTGGTGTTATTGGTACAATCATTGAAAATAAGTTATCTTGCATAGAATCTCATTTCCTTTTAATTGTTTTAATTGTTCATCATTCCCTACAGAGAGGTATAGTTTGTCTTCTTCGTCTTCTTCATTGTCTAATGTCTGTCTGTTTCAAACAGCGAGACAGACATTGAAGCTCAATTTTGATGTCTAATTTTTTTTTCTTAATATTTCATACAATGAGCGTTTCCATTTCCCTTCCTTTGCCGCCGGCGACTACCCAGTGTCTCTATTCCCTCCAAAAACGGTGACCGGAAATGCACACACGCGTGCGCCTTCATATACGGTAGTGGTCATATAAGCAATTAGTCGTCCGGACTAATCTTCTAGTGGATAGTAGAAAAGAGTAAAAAAAAATAGAAAAAAAAGAAAGTTCAATGTCTATATCATTTGAGAATGCATTCATCTTAAACGGACAGAATTACAGTAAAAAGCTTTTTGTCACCTATTCCACTTTCACTTGCATACACATATGCTTTAATGAGGCATTGTCGTGTATGTGAAATATTCTCATTGATGTGACTGGCATAGATGAAGACTCAGCGTGTGAAACAAATTGTTTCTTCACCTTGTCATATATATATATATATATATATATATATATATATATAAATATATATTTATATAAACACAGAAAGATAAAAAATGTCGGACAGACAATGTATAAGCAAATGATGATTACATAAGTTGCAGTCAGGCAAACGATCCGATATCATTGATGTTCATTTACACTGTTCTGTCGAGTGTTGAACTGTCATAGAGAAAGAAGAGATCCGTTTGTATACAAATATATATATGTGATATATAAGTAAGCAAGTGTAAAGTATATTCATATAATGAATATATATATATATATATATATATACATACATAAAGATGACAAGTGAGAGTATAAAAAGATCCTCTTGAAAAAGTCGTCGAATTCTTTATTATACACAAAACAAGTGATCCATAGTCTTTCGATCTCTCAACTAACACTTATACATATATAAAGGAAGAGTGAAAAAAAAAACTTTTTCTTTGACTGTCCTTCATTGATGGTATGTGTTCAAAACATCTGTTCTACCACCCGAGAGCGAGATATGTCGTAATTAAAACTAGGCAAACTTATACATCTATAATATGAGATAAACGATGGTAATATTGACTAAGGCAAGCGAATCTGTGAAAACACATCATTAACGTCATGTATCCGCCCGACATTGTTCGTTATGCTGTCGAGAAAAGAATGAACTATTGCAATGTATGGATAGAAAAGAAAACGACAGACACAATTGGACAAACGGCCACAATAATGATTATGCCGCTATCATCATTGTTACTGCTGTGCGTGTTTTCACAAGCATTATTCAATTCTTTACTGACGAACAAAAGATATGATCACTATTTCCTCCCATCTCTATATTCATTCTAGAAATGTTTGCATCATCATATAAATACATTTATAATATTGTCTTGAAAATACAAATAAAAATATAAACATATTCTATAACATGGAAATTCAGGGCATTCACCTGCACTAAAGAAACAAAAACGGAAATGTGCATACGAAAGTTTATTTGAGATTCATTATTCTTGCATCACATACACATACGAGCAAACTAGCAATTATGATTGTAGAAGATTTTTTTTCTTCTTCTTCTTTTTCTATGTTTCTCATTTTACGTAATCGTCTTGAGAGCAGCCGTCAAAGAGGGGCTGATACTTTTTAGTGTATGTCTCTTTTTCAAGTACCAATTGGTGCGGTTTGATGCATTGAGTAATTCCATGAATGATGATGATAATCGCTCATCTGAAGCATAAAATCCATCTGTTGTATGCTTATTCTTCAAATTCTTCAAATGTTGATCATAACTTAGTCATATATGTAGAACAAAAAAAAAGGGAAAGTAAAACAATACATAGATTAAAAGTCAACATCAAACACTCAAGTAGTCATAAAGACTGTCATTTTTAAGTTTTTAAAGGTGTGATTTTGTTCATATTCATTGAACTGATCATAGCATGTCAATCATTGTCTTTGTCTTTTCATTCGATGTCTATAAATGTATGAGCACACACACCCAGTCCGTCTAACAAAATTGGCCATGTCCTTGGCAGAATGTTTAATGGCGGCTCATGTAAACGCTCTCTCTCCCTCTCTTTTTTTTGTTCATATTCGGTCACCGCTCAAATGTGAAGAAAACGAGCGAGAATAAAAAAAAAAAGGAAGAAGAAGAGACAAGAAAAATTCACCAAACTAGGAGGAGGCGAAGACGAAGAAGGTAACATGAGACTAATAAGAGTAACTAGCAAGAAAAAAAAACGAGAGAGGTAATCAGTCATCCATTGGGTCTGGTGAGCGGAAAAGGCTCATTTTTTCAAGACACCGGTCAGTCAGTTATAATGTATGCGTGTCCCTACTCTCTTCTTTTCTTTCCCGGGAAAAAAAACGAACGACAATAAGATTTTTTTTTCTCGTTTTCTTCTTTTCCTTTACGATGGTACCATTATAAGTCTAAGTGTTAATTTTCTTCTCTCGCTTTCTCATTCTCTCATTCTCTCTCTCTCTCTCTTGTGTCTCTATATGTGTATGTGTGTTCAATATGTCGTATATTAATGAGGAAATCCTTTCTCTTCTTCCATCACAGATTGTTCCTGTTCACATACAAACATATATACAGTGGTACACTTTATGATGATGACAATATTTGCTCATTTAAATTAGCCAACCAAGACGATTAAAGAACAAAAAAAAAATACAAACATGTTGCAATTTTTAGTATTTATCAATATTTTATTATTAGTTTCATCAATACCAAAAGAATCTATAAATATTATTGAAGATCTTCCAATTGGTACATCAATATATACATTTACAACGGATGGTTGTAAAACAGAAAATAGTACTGGTACATATCGTTTTGTTGATAGTCAAAAAAATTCCAATGATTTTTTTCTTATTGATCCATATACGGGACGTATTATAACAAAAAAATTAATTGATCGTGATGATTTTTGTCTTCGTCGTATGTGTTCCTGTTCGAAATGTGAAATCATACTTGAAGTTATATGTGTACATATGGGACAAATATATTTCAATGATTTATCAATTATAATTGATGATCGTAATGATCATGCACCAGAATTTCCTAAATCTTCAATAACAATTGATGTTTTAGAAAATGTACCAATTGGTTATTTAATACCACTTGATGCTGCTATTGATCATGATTATGGAATAAATTCTATACAAGGTTATAAACTTATTGAAGAAAATTCAACAATAACAAAAAATTTTGTTAATAAAATATCACAAGCATTTCAAATAGAATATTCAAAAAAAAATGATCTCTTAGCATTACGTCTTATGAAAATACTTGATAGAGAATTATGTGATACATTAAAATATATTATATTAACATATGATGGTGGACAACCACAATCACTTATAAGTAAATTAAATGTACGAATAAATATTCTTGATGTTAATGATATGTCACCAATATTTGATCGTTCTGAAATACGTGTACTTTTAAGTGAATCAACGTCAATTGGTTCACTTGTTGCACGTGTACATGCATCTGATGGTGATACTGGTCTTAATGGTCTTATTTATTATACAATGGTTTCATTAGACCCACCATTAAATGGAACATTTATAGTATCAAAAGAAACAGGTGAAATACGTCTGGGAAAAAAACTTGATTATGAAAAAGAAAAAATTTTTCGTATGAAAATAAAAGCACAAGATAATGGACCACAACAAGGTTCAATACCAGCATTTGCTACAATTGATATTGATATAAAAGATGAAAATGATAATCATCCGTTAATAACACCAACATTTAATGATGATTCAATATCAGGTGTTGAACATTTATTAAATAGTAGTGTTATACGTATTCGTGAAAATACTCCAAATGGAACTTTTTTAGTAAGTAATTGCTTTTTTTCTCAATCTGTACATGTCTTATTCAATTTCCTCTTTTGTGCGTGACAAAATAGAGTTTTTGCTTCCTTTTTTTTTTTACCTTCGACCTTGGTTCGAAGTTAATCTGTCACTCTGTAATAGAATTCCCAAAAGATATGTATGCATGTTCGCATGTTTTATATTCACTCTTAGACGAGTTTGTCTTTTTTTTCTTGTGCTATTGAAAAAGATAATCCTGAAAAAAAAAAGTTAATTATATTTATCTTTTTTTTTGAATAGGGTCACATCTCTATCAGTGATCTAGATCAGGGTGATAATGGTCGAGTAAGTTGGTTACTTTCAAGTAATGGCACTATAGCTATCAAAGAATTACTAAATAATGAAGCTTTTCTTATGTTTACACAACGAATATTTGATCGTGAAGAACAATCACGTTATGAGATATATCTTGAAGCTCATGATCGTGGTATTCCATCACTTTCAAATACATTAAATTTTACATTAATTATTCTTGATGAAAATGATAATGCACCTAAATTTAATAAAGAATTTTATTCAATCAATATATCGGAAACAATTCCAATTAATACAAAACTTTTACATTTTCATGCTTATGATAATGATGAAGAAAATACAATTAATAGTCAAATTGAATATAAATTTTTTAATAATACAAATCAAACAATATTTTCATTAAATTCAACAACAGGTGAATTATTTCTAATTGATAAATTTGATCGTGAAAAAAATTCATTTTATGAATTTGATATTATGGCATTTGATCATGGTCAACCAAAATCATTATCATCAATAGTTCATTGTATTATTTATTTAATAGATATAAATGATAATTATCCAATATTTGATTTACCTGAATATCATTTTGATATACCTGAAACATGGTCTCATCTTGAACCAATTGGTCATGTACATGCTACTGATGCCGATGAATATTATAGTGAATTACATTATATATTAGTTAGTAATGAATCAATTATCTTAGATCAATGGCCATTTGGTTTGACAATAAATGGTACATTATATCTTAAACGAACATCTGTTGGTAAGTTTACTTTTCTTAATTTTATATTAAATAAATAATATATATATATATATATATATATATATATTAAGGTATTGATTATGAACATCGTTCAATATATAAATTTTTAATAATGGCTATTGATAATGGCGGTCTTAATACAAGTGTACCTGTAACAATAAATATACTTAATCGAAATGATTTTTGTCCAGAATTAATTAATAATTCAACAGCATTATTTTTTAATAAAGATCTTTGGTTAAATAATACAAATGAAAATTCTAATCAATTTTATTTAGATATATATGATGGTGATAATGATACATGTTTAATTGAATTAATTAATTTTAATGATATATTTCGTATTGAAAAAATTCAATATAATAAATTTTTATTATATGCATATATATTACCTGAACGTGAATTTTATATATTAGAATTTCGTTTATATGATTTAGTTAATGATAATGATCAATCATGTATTCAAACAATTCAATTAGTATTAGCTATTGGTACAAATGAAACAAATCAAACATTAATATTAGATACAGCACGTGAATATTTAGAAGCACTTCATTTAACATCAAAACGTTCCCATTCATATTTTGATTTAACATTACTTAATGTTATACTTCTTTTTATTTTACTTTCAATAGCAATTATTATTGCATTAGTTGCTGTTAAATTATTATTTCTTTCATCATCATCATCATCATCATTATCATCAACATCATCATCAACATCATCATCTTTACGTCATCAACGAATACGTCAGCAACGGAAATTACGATGTAATAGAAATGGAAATACAATAGGTGGAACACTTTATCGTCTTCAAGGTCCAACTGAAACGCAATTACCATTATTAGAAAATGGACCAGGTGAACATTCATTAACATCATCATTGATTGATGGAAATATTAAAATAGCTGAAGATGAAAATATTAATCATTCGATGGATAATGATGCACATGTCGATGAACAAAGACAGGTAAAAACAAAAAGAGAAACTTGTCAATTTAATAAGAACAGATGGTGTCATGAAGAAGAAAAAAAAAAGAAAAAGAACGTACGAATTGACGTTAATTCCGTCTCCATATGTTACCCCTTGCTGTGACATTCCTTATTCATTGTTCAATGACGGTCAGTGACTCGTACCAAATATCACCATTGCTATTGACGATCTAGAGAAATAATAACAACGAAACATTGTTCATTGTCGTTTGGCACATTTTGTAATTAAAAATTCATTCAAATAATGTCTCCATTGACGGATGAGAGATGCAAAAAAAAAAGAAAAACGAACGATAACGAAGCGAAGATGATGAGAATAGGACAAAGACTAAGAAAGAATTGTACACTTGTCTGTCAAGTGTGAACGAGCATTAGAGTGTAAAGAATGTACTTAATAAATTTGATTATCTATTTAATGTCACCAGGCGACAACTATCTCGCTTTTGGCAACTCGAACAATCAAATTTACATGTAATCGCGACAAATATATTGAACGCACGTTCAATATTCAATGGAAACAAATGATTTTATTGGCACCATGTTGCCCTTGAGATATATTTATATATGTCATGAATTGACTAAGCCTTTTTCGATACTATAGGATGTCCATAGATATATATATATAAGTACGTGCATGATGACGCAAAGTACAAGAAATCTTGAGTAGTATTCAATTTCATTTAATCCTTTCTAATGAACAAATATAACATGACAGATCATGGTTACATTGAAAGTGTAATTAATAACAAACAAAGTGACAGTTGAATACATTGAACTTGATAGAAATTTATAAAGAAATGAACACATCTAAAGAATATTTTCTTTTTCATTCTAGCATCTGCTAAGTCAATTTAATCAAGTTGCATCATCAACAGTAAAAAATATAAATGAATTTAAAACATTTTCATTAAAATCAAACAATAATCCATATGAAATTATTGGATATCTTCATTCTAGTGAACGTAAATTTTTTAAATTTTTTATTTATAATCAATAATTTAAAATTTAAAATTATTAATCATTGGTTTTTTTAGAGCATTCTTCATCATCATCATCATCTTCTAATCGTGGTGTTCGAGACAGTGGTTATGAAACAACATCATCAAGTATTGAACAACAACAACAACAACACCAACGTTATTTTTCACCACCAAGTCCATCTAACGTTAGTCTATCTCCTGATGGTCAATTAATAACTGTAACTTATTTTTCTTCTCCAATATCATCTAATCTTGATTCATTATCACCTTCGAATAATATTCCACGAACTTTAAAAACATTTTCTCAAATGCCTGTAACAAATGCTTCAGGCAATGAATCATCAGCAACGATGAATATTCGTCTTGCTGAACAGGAAATAATCGAAGTCTGATAATTGTCATTTCTTTTTTTTCTTCTTCTTCTTGTTGTGTGTGTGTTCGTATTTCTCTTTTTATTCTATCTTTAAGTGAATAAGAGTGTATGTATATATATTATCTATATATAGATGTTCAATGATGAATATGACCTTCTCACAATAACATACGCTCAATTAAACATCTCATCTTCGATTTAGATAGAGAATATCCTGAAGGAAAAAGAAACAATATTGTATTCGTTCATGATTACATAGAAACATTTTTTTATTATTATTAATATTAACCAAATAAGAAGTACTATATTATGAAATGAAATACACACACATAAAAGAAAAAGAAAAAAAAATGTATATATATATATATAGTACTTTAATTGATAAATCATTTATCAAGAGAAAAAAATTTCATAGATGAAAATAATAGAGAAATAATCAACAGAAAAAATATATGAAATAACCAATGAAATCGACTAGATCTATATGTCAAATGTTTACTATTATTAGTATTAATACTATTATTTGTTTTTTGAAAACATACATGACTTGATGTATGCATAACAAATTGATTTGCTGTATTAGATTTTATACGACGACGATTATAATTTATTGATATAGGTTGATTATTGAAGATTTCATCAGTTAATACAATACCGGAATCATGACGTGACTTACGACTATTATCAGATGATTTTAAATATGGTAATGAACGTGAACGTATTACTAGAAAATAATATATTGAAAATATATTTAATATTAAAAAGAATTTAAGATAACTTACAACAATGATCATAAATTACAGGTTTGGATGATGATGAGAATGGTAAAAGTAATGATGGCTAAATAATTGTGATTTATTAGAAATTGAAGAATAGAATGATTTTAAGGAAGAAAGAAGCATATTGCTATACTTCCGAAATACACGGAAGCACAGAAATACCAAGAAGTATAGTGCACTTCAAAGGTTTCGCATCACTTTTTGTTGTGAGTCGTACATTTAAACTACAGAACATTAGTAAAATTTGATTATATGCCTGTATAGCAGAGATTGAGTACTATATATACACCTGTTTAATACGATAAACCCTTGAAAATGAAATACAATAAAAAAAAACAACAAACTTCAGTGCTCAGAAAAAAAATGACAAAATGATATTATTGTTACAAAGAACCCTGCCGGACTAGATCACCTATTCGGAATTGAGAGGGTGTGGACCTTCTTTTCACTCACATGTACACTCTAACATCCAAATAGTGTGTTTTGTAGTACTACATCGTGGACAATTTATGAGAAAGTTTGGCGTCTGATCACATCTATGTTCGATACTTTTGAAGATACAAAGACTCACCAGCATGAAAACCTGTGATAAATCATTGAAAAATCACGTTTTTTTTTTTTATCAAAGAGAGAATGATCGGAGATGTTAACTATATAAGGTTGCAGCTCGTGAAAAGCTCTAAGATAATTGTAAACGAGAAAATTTTTTTACAAACACTTTCGACTGATACCAAAGATCACAATGATTAGCAACTGATCATGCTTTGATTGCATAGTCGTCTATCAGTAAATTGATTCTAGTTTCTTTAAAGTCTTATAAAAATCAGATTTACTGTATACCATTCGACGCACCTCTACTTGCTCTACAACATGGTATGCTTGGTGTCTCAATTCTGAATAGGTGATCTAATTTGATAGGATTCTTTATAACGATTTTTTTAATTATATTTCATTTTCAAGACTTTATTATATTAAACAGGTGCATATATATATATAGTACTCGATCTCTGCTACACAAGCATATAGTTGAATTAAATTAGTGTTGTGTAGTTTAAATACACGACTCAAAACAAAAAAGTGATGCGAAACTTTTGAGGTGCACTGTATCAAGGAATGTACAAAAAACTGAAGTATTTTCTGTAAATCATTATGGTTGTTATAGAAAAGATAATTAAGAAAACGATTACAGGAATATGTAGACATGCGGACAAGTTTAGAGCAGTGTTTTATCCAAGTTTTCTCCTCCGATAGAGCGATTACTTTCGAGAGGGCAAACCCGATTTCTTGAGAAGCATCGCTCTCTCAATCTTAATGCTAGAGAAAACACTGATCTGGAGAAGTATGTTTTTCTTTCTCCTCTTGAATAATTTAGTATGTACATTTACCTTTTCTTGCTGCTGTTCGGTTTGATTTGTTGGTTGTGCTCGTCGACGAATTCGTTTTTGTGTTGATGATGATTCTAGAATTTGTTATGAGAAAGTTTCTTTTTTTTTATTTCTTTGTTTCCAGCGCATAGTTTTAAACTCTAGTATGATTTAAGAAACTAGTGTGAATATTATATTGTTTGTAGATCATTAATTCTCGAGAGTATCAATTTAACTTTAAAAAGAAAATCAACAGTTAGTCTTGATTTTGATCTAGAGATGTTAATCGATTGTTTTCTTATTTAACATGATTAATAAAATCGTATTAAATCTTATAAAGGAATCTATTGTTATTCTAAATTTAATAATTATGAGAATTTAAATTTTTATTTCATTGTATTCATTCAAAATGTATATAAATTAAATTTGTTTACCAGTTAATTGTCGACGTTCATTATTTAATTCTCTATGAAACAAAAATAAATAAATAACTTATTAATATATTCGATTTAATATTTGCTTACTTAATTTTATCAATTAATTTTCGTTGATTTTTTTCTAAAAATGTATTTTTCATTCGCCATCTACTTGTCATATTTTGTTGTTCGACAAGTTGTTGTTCTTGTGAACGAATCTATGAGAAAATAAATTCTTTATTACTTACAATAAAGTTATTTTAAAAAGAAAAAAAAACTCAATTAATACAATATCATCATTAGTACGAGTAGTTCGACGTAAACGATCAAGTTCATGTTCATATGCTCCGAGAATTGATACAAGACGACGTTGTTGATTTGATGAACTATTAGATAATTGTTCACTTTCAGGTAGAAGACGTTTATCAACAAGACGAAAGAAATCATCTAGTTCAGCTTGATGACATTGTTGTTGTTCTATTAATGGATGGAAGATATTTAATATGTTTTAATCCTTGAAGAGTACATGAGAAGGATGGAGAAGGGTTCCCTCCTAAAATGTTCGACTTTCTGCCAATTTTTTACAGCTTCGTGGTAACTTTGAACAGAAACCGGGTTTTGAAACATCATTTGCTTTTTATCTGTTATGGAAGAAGTCGAATCACGTTAAATTTTGTTCTTCTTCTTGTCCTCGGTTTGTAGCACTTTGTGCAAGAAATTCTTAGCCTCTCCTACTTCTAAAAAATACCGATAATTTTGCTTTACACTATTTTTTTCAATTCTAATAGACGACAAGATAATGGACTTAAAAGTGTTGAAGTACTCAAATCTAAAACATTATATGATTCTAACCAAAAAAAGAAGGAGAAAAAAAATAACATTGCACAGCTGGGCCAGTACAAGTACGTACTCTTACTTGAGACAACCCGTAATGGCTCAGCTGTGTTACTTTAGTATTCAAGGTTATAACAGAGCAATTAGAATTTCGAACCATTGAATATCGCATATTTTCGATTATGAGAATCATTTTTTAACCTTTAAAATAGATATTCTCAAACACTTAAGTTCTTGCTGCCTCAAACTACTGGCATGTAAATTTGAGTGATATTCCGCTACACTTCGGACTATTTTCATCATATTATACTAAATAAAAATCTTGTTATATTTCTTTATTCATTTCATACCTCGACTAGCAATTAATAATAATTGTAATTTACGAAATCTATAAAAGAAAATATAATATTAATTTTTTAATATATCATTTTTCTTTTTATGTTTACCGTGTATCAAAAACTTGGATATTTTCTAGAACACGTTTTAATAATATTTTCATATTTAATAAACGTTCTTGTTCTTGATTAAAAAGACAATCATGATTTATTTGTTCGAGCAAAACCTCATGAAGATATTTTACTTCATTGATCTATTAAAACAAAAGAGAAAAAAAAATCTAATCTTCAATCATTTATATTCAAAAGAAAAATATTAACTAATTGATTAAGTAAAGATAATGAAGATGAAAGTGTTGTTGTTTTTGCTAAAAGTAAATCAAGTTCAATATCATGTGTTGTACCATTAAGACATTTTGTTATAGTTTCATTTGACATTATTTCCTTAAAATAAAAATCATTCTTTATTTTAAATATGAATTAAATCGATATATTACTAGAGAATTTATTTCACTAAATAATGATGATTGACAACTTCCAGATTGATTATTGATATTTTCACAATCAGGTGTATCATCATCATCATTATCATTATCATAGATTAGACATGGTAAAGATTCATCAAGATTATCAAATGATATGCTTGATGAGGCAGAGGTAAATCGAATTTCGGCTGCTTGAGTTCGAACTCTAAAAATAATTAAGCAAAACTAAATATATTTTATTGATAATTATCGATTTTCTTTTTTTGTCTACAAACGTTCGAAGTTGTTCACGAAGTGATTCAGCATTTTGAACTAAGATATAATTTGATTTAATAATTTCTTGTTTTGTTAAAATAACTTCATCTAAATCATTTTGTAAACGATGAATTTGCTTTTCATTCTAAATATTTATTAAATAAAATAAATATAAAATATATTTTTATTTTATATTAATCAACTTCTTTTTGACGAAGATTAGCTTCTTTTAATTGAACTTCAAGACATTGACGATTTTCCTAAGAAAAAATTAAAACATTTATTAGAAGAATTTATTAAACTATTTCAATTACATACTGTTTCTGTTGCTAATTGACTTTCAAGTTCATTATATGCATCTCGCCATTCTTCTTGTCGATCACGTGCTTGTTTGGTCTAAAAAAGAAATTATATAAAACATCTGATATTTTAATTCAATAAATATGAATAGATATTAAAGAATTAAATAATAGTATCTGTATTTTTACTATTGTGATATCAAAGTTTGACAATACTTTGAGATTCTTTTAGAGATCTATATATGAGGTAATAGAAAAAAGTTTAACAACAGCGGATTTTTCATTTTTTTTTCTATAATGTTAAGCAATTAGCTTAAAATTCAGATAGCGATTTTAATAGTCTATGGAGTTTTCTACTTAATGCATTCTATAGCAAGATTTCTGAAAAAAAACATACTTACTTTTTAACCATGCCATTTTAAAGATTATAAAATTTTGAACAAAATGATGGACCGGCGCATTTTCTATGACTTTCCCTTAAAAGTTAACAATATCATAAAAACTGTAAAAAAAAACGCTTTTTTTCGATTCTTGTGATACTTTTAACTTTTTAATAGGAAGATCGTAGAAAATGCGGCAACCCCTCATTTTCTTCAGAGATTTATGCTATTTACAATTGTATTGTTAAAAAATAACTGCTGAGACATGAAAGCTACTGTGCCCGATTTTTGAGAAACCTTGCCACTATAGTTCATCTATGAGGTCTTGCTAAAGAATGCATTAAATAGAAAACTCAGATCATTTTTTAGAAATGATACATTATCAATCAGTTCCAACTAATCACTCCTATGAAGTATTGAGTTCATTTACGCGTATTTTGCTGTCGAATCTAGCTTTTACAAAGATCTGCCTTCTTTAGTTAAAGATATCGTATGTTGAAATGTGCTCACTTGTACTTCAAAATCTGTAACCATTTCAGTTAATTCAAATTTTTCTTTTTCACGCATAGTTATTTGACATCGTAAATCCCGACATTCATTTTCAAGTTTTTGTGTATAGACATGAAGATCAACATTAGCAGATGCATGATAGGATGAACGATCAAGTTCTTCTTCTAATCTTTACGAGAAAATAAAAATATAAGAAGCGTTTAGTTATGTTTTGCAACAATATCTTAATTTACATTCGTTTTTCTTTTAATAAAAGATCACGTTGATTCTGTAATTGAGCTATATCATCATCTAATTGTCGATAATCATTTTCAAGTAATTGAATTCTTATTAATTGACGTCGATTAAGTTCACGTAATTCATTCTCTTGAATAAGACATCTAAATAGAATATAGCAATATTTTGAAAATAATATTTATTAAATCTTTTTGTTTTTTCTATTGACTTTTCAGGATCATGATCACTTTCATAGACAATCGTTTGTTTTGTTTCAGTTGTCGATCGACGTCGATTGATAGAGGCTATAAAAAAAAGACTTATATACGATTTTTTCTAAAAGATTATCATATACAGTAAATGCGTGGTGGTGGAATACGACGGATAGTAGGAGCAGCAGCTGATGCCATTTGAAATGACTTTATGATAAAAAAAAAAGACTAAGCGAACGATTGACTCTTCAATAAATAAGTAATAATAATGATTCAGACATTTCTTTTAAAACTAGTAAAGCGAACAAAGTACGCATGTTCGTTGGATCATTTTGAAAAACTTAGTAATTTACTCCTTCATCACATGTATGCGACCTCTATCGCTGAAGCAATCAAATATATATATATATATATATTATTTTTTATTATAAAAGATCATAATAGATATTCCACGTTTGTTTTTCGATTCATTGTCAATTAGCTTTGACATACAATTCATATTTTGCATCAATAACAAAATCGATTTGAATTAAACAATCCATCGATTCGTTGGTGTTTTTATTTTGTTTGAATTTTTTTTATTGTATCTATTCATATATTCTCTCAAATTTTACATTTTTAAAATAAACTATTATCTTTATCAGTCTATGGTTGTGGTTGTCCGATTAACACATTCCAAGCTTCAAAATATTCCATCATGGAAACAATTGGACCAACATGTAATGATGATGTACACATTAATAAATTGTGATTTTTCTCGAATGCACGTTTACATCCTCCATTAGCTAATTCATATTTAAAATTTTCAGGAGATCTTGATAAATTAGTGATTTGAACTTCTGCAGCATCTCGAAGAATACCAGTTACAAATGGATCACCTGGATAATCAATGTGTTCAATTTTACTTATTGTATCAATCATACGATCAGCACCAATGGCTGTCACAGCATATAATAAACTCATTGCATAAGGTACTTCACCATTTGTTTGTGTCATTACAGCATCAATAAATTTTTGATAGGAACCTCGTGGTACAACATTTTCTGAAGCAAACCAACCTACAATAAGTTTTTGATTGGCAATAGATTCGATCATTGGTAAGAGTCGATCAACCAATATTTTCATATTAATAATAACATCATCTTCAGTTTTAATATAAAATGGTACATCCGGTAGATAACTACGTACCCATGCCATAGCAGAAAGTTCTTTATAAGCAGAAAATGAATACATATCTGGCACAGTTATTTGAATGACATCATCAAAAACATTTTGTTCTGTAAGTATACGGTGTGTCATAAAATCATCAGTACCAACAAGAAAGAATACTTTCATTCGTAGAGTATCATTGCGATATGATCTATAAAAACCCCATGTACGTCGTATAGCATCACGTACTTCAATATTAGCTGCTTTAGATAAGATCATAATGGGTATAAAATTAGTCGGTAGTGATCGAAAAACTAAATAAGGAGAATTTTTAAATTCAATCAAGGACATAACACCTGGTCGTTTTTTTATTGGTGCTAGCGGTGGCGATGGAGTTTTCTGTATTTGAATAGGTCGTGGCGATTCTGTATATAATTGATGTTCTTGTTCTAAATAAAATAGTTACATAAACAAGAAGAATTTTTTTATAAAAATTTTTAAATAATAAAAATCTTTACTTGGTGTTTTATAAAGAAGTGCTATCAAGACTAGAAAACCAAGAAATACTGCTAATATACTTTTGAATCGGCGACGACCAAAATATCCTGCAAACATCTTGTGACTATTGTCAGTACTCCCATGCAAATGCATGCACATGCGTGTTCTGTTTCGCTTCATTGCGCACATTTTTTTTCTTTTTTTCGTTTACCACTTTGAGATTCTTTTTGTCATGCACACGTGTAAGCATGACATAACTTCTATTAAAAAAAAATACCATAATATATTTTGTAATTTCTACGTTTAATTAAAATGAAGAACGTTGTGTTTTAATGGTCAACAATAGAAGTACGTTAATAATTAAATTATTTACAAGAAGATAAAAAGTATATATGATGACAAGAGTCGTTTAGTGTTCGGAAAAAAAAATACACGCCCTCATTATGACTCATTCACAGCCATATTATTCGTCCCGTTATTATACGCTCTGTATATGAGAAAAGAATTCGTAAATTGCTATTTTTCATGATATCATAAAACGAGAAGTAGAAAAGGAAGACAATAGTGTGATAATATTAATTGTGAATTATAGCCAGAAGTGCAGAATTTACCCGCATGCACGAACAACCGTTTCTGAATATTTTAGAAGATCAATTAGTGTCTGGAGAAATTTTTGGAAAAAATAATCAGTGCTCTATAGTAAATGTCGTAGTTTTATTTTCTATCTTTGAGAAATTTAACACTCGTTCGAATTTTAGTTCTGATCTCGTTAGATAAAGAATTTATTTCTCTACAAAACTGTCGAGATTGTTTTTCAAATAGATTTTTCATGCAGGCATAAACTTTGGCTAACCCACTTTTCGCCAATAAGATTTTCGCAAACTGAACTTTCGCCATTGGCGAACGTCCACTGTATTTTCGCTAATTGGCGGAAGTACACTGAACTTTCACCAGTGTACATCCATACTTTCGCCAATATTGGCGAAGATCCACTAAACTTTTACCGATCTTGGTGAAAGTCCATCGAACTTTCTCCAATTTGAATGTAATTTTGTCATTGATTGGAGAGATTGATATCACATGCATTCATAGATTTTATTCATCTATGTCATAATCATAAATTTTGTTTATAGTTTTAGATTTTATTAGACTAACTGATCTAAAATAACTATGAATTAACTAGTGTGATGTACAACATCCTAAATGTATAATTACATCAATCTTTTAGTAGGAAATTTGACTCACACATGTTACGATTTAAAATTTTTCAGATGATCATTGTTTAATGAATGCCTGTCACAACTTGTGGGGTAGTACGTAAAAGTAAACGAATTGAGAAATTATTAGATTTATTGCATTCAAAGAAAAGATCCTTAATTGGCACATTAATGTCTCTTGTTCACCTTGTTGGTGAACCTGTTTGTCGAGGAAGAAAAAGAAAAAATAAATATAATGTTTCAACACCTGACTCATCATGCTCATCATCAAGTTTATCCCCAAACTGTGACTAAATTCTTCTTGATGAATTTCTTATTTATCTAATTCTCGCTTTTTTTGTCACTTATTATATGTATTTTCTCTTTCTTATTCCTACATCCTTTGACATCATATTATCTACTGTTCTTTTCTACTCCAGCATCTTACAACTAAAACCTGATCTTATCATATTTACAAATACTCCAAGTGTATACATCAAGGTACATTTTGATAATATTAGGCATAGTTCTCGCATATGTGTCGCCTTCATCTTGTTCTGCAGTACTTGGGGAACATCCATTCAACTTTCGCCAGCTCACCCCCTGAACAGTCGCCAATTGGCAAAAGTTCAATGGACTTTCGCCAATAATTGGCGAAAGTATTATTGTCGAAGAGCGGGAATCCCTAAACTTCATAAGATGAAAACCTATTGAATTGTTAAACTGCGAATTCTTATTTTTCTACCAATAAAAAACGATTTATGTCAGCATGTACTCATCTAGGCCAATTCCAATAGCTAAGCATTGTATATCAAAACATAGAGAATTTTTCGTTCGACATGCTTACAATCTTAGTATGGTTTTGAATGTTTTGTTCAGGATGAAAAAAAGTTGCGAACTAACATCTAGAGAAATTTTTAGATGCATTAAGAAAAATTATCTAATCACAGATCAGATTCATCCTATAAAATGCTGATTCTTGTGCCATCGGATGTATAATTAAATTCTGAATATAATTGTGCATGTATTCACTTAAACAGTTAAAGCATATAGACTACTTTAAATCAATCGAAAACGATATTAAAGATTTGTGCGAAACCAGCTTTTTTTTTTGGTATTCCGATATTTTCTATTTCGAAAATTTTTCTCCGAAATATTTGTTCTAACACTTTGGAAGTTACACCAAAAGTTACAGCAGTTTGTATGTAATATTGTAGCATAAATCAAATTTCAGCAGATTCTTTTCTAAAAACTATAATTTTCTTTTTTAATTCTCATGATGAAAAAATCTGAAGAAAAATATTTCCCTATAAACATGGTTCTATCGCATATGGTTCGATGCAGTTTCTCGTGTTGATTCTGAACATGATCTTTTTATTGAATAAAAATGTTTCTGCGTTGAAAAAAATAGGAACCATCTGAGAAGCCATGAATTTTTTGAAAGCCCTTCTTCATGTAGGATCCAGGAATATGTATGTTAATTGTAGTGATAGATGAAATATGAGAGAACGTTCTGGAAAAACCTGAATCAGTATCGAACTAGAGCGTGAAGGGAGCGCTCATTTTACTTACAGACTCGTTTGAAAAATCACAGAGGAGAAAAAAAGAAAATCTTATTCTCAGGAAAGAGCACTGGTAATTGAACACTTATTTTTATTAATCGGTAGCTGACATTATGCAAATTTATAGCATGTGTTGTTTTCATTTGTCACTTCCGTGGATTCTATAAAAGAAATGTGAATTACATAGATGGCACTATTTTCGGGGTAATTTTTTATTCAGATGATTTTCCAGTCTACTTGTATTTCGTAGCAAAAATTTTAACACCATTAAATAGTCTATAGTTTGAAGTACGTATAACACTGTTTGAATCTTGCAAAAGTAGGCTTTCAATTTTCCACCTAATGTCCATTAGGTAGCTCACTATGTACAGTTTTGTAGAAAATTAAATTCTCTAGCTAGTGGCATAAAAATCAACCATTAAAATAATTGTTAAATGCTTCGAAGATAAAAAAAATAAAATTGGACCATTTTTTATATGGCATTCGTTACTTTTTCCTCTCAGGAAAAAATTTCACAATTTTCCAAAAGGATCTCTTCTTGAATTTAATAGTGAGGGGGATTTTTTGTTTTAGCGGCAGATTCTGCACCTCTAATAATAGCGATGAAGCAGCATAGTCAGTGTGGCTAAATCGATGTGTGTCGAAAAATAAAGAAAATAAACATTGATGTATGAACATAACAAAGCTTACGATTGATCAATAGCCAAAACTTTTGGTAGAAAAAGTCGGATTTAACTTTATACTCATAGTAACCAATTAGAATTGTTAGTCGTTTTAGTTTTTCAATCGAAATTACCAACGTTTGTTATAACACAACAAGAGTTGATAGACATAGAGAAAAGACTCGCGATACCTCACAGCGAGTCACCGTAAACCTGTGTATTTTAGGGATTTTAGCATTGTATACTTAAAAAAACATAGAATTCCATAGCATCAACTATTTAGGAATCACTACTTTCTAATAGTTTTATAGAAGTGTACAACATAGAGAAGTATAGACAGGTAAAGAACATCACCTATTGGTCGAACATAATACGCAAATGAATAACGACAATTGTCAAAAAAGTCTATTATAGAAAATCGATCCGAAAAAGAACTAGATCCAAGTTTTTCAACAATTGTTTTACGACGATTCTCTCTTATCTATTTGTCTTCAGCATAAAAAGTACTCTATATTCAGTTGTTAATCTCTAGTCTTGTACAACGAAGCATATTAAACTACAATCTTTGGGCTTCGATTGTAGGGAAAATTGAAGGAGCTTGATCATTCAAAAATATCTTAGTCGTAGGTTTTGGGAATATCGGAGCCTAACAAGTTATATTTCGAGACGCCCGAACTCTCTAGATTCAAAGATTTAGGATTAGGAAGGTTTTAAGTTTTACTGAGTTGTATCAATTTTATAAGAAGTTCAATGTTAGCATAAAATGTCATTTTTCTCAATTTTGTAAATGCTCCCAAATAATAAATTCTAAAGATATAGTTCTGATAATTATTGTATAAAAAGATAACTTTTTATGCTCTATCCGTTATCTAAATTCGAATTCCCAGAAGAAGTTCACAAATAATGATACATACAGTTTTTCGGTGGCATTCTTCGATAAAATTGACTTTTACACCTGCTATAATACACTTCTCTCATGATGCGAAACAAAATTAAATATCAATTTCTACACAACTCGTCAAGGGCTCCAAAACTAGCATACTCAAATGTTACCAGATGCAAGTCGATATGAATATGGAAGGGTTGTATGAAAGTACCTAGTCGTAGAAAAATGTTCTGCTGAATTATTTTAATTGAAAGAGATTTTTTCTTACATATATTATTATCAAAGTTCAGAGGTGAAATTTTACATATAATAGAGGTTAGAAAATAATTATTCGAGTTCAATAAAATAATTCAAGTGATATAATTTCAACAGACTGATAAAGCAATATTGTCAGTACTTTAGTCGAACATATAACACGATATTAACAATGAAAGAAAAATAGTAAAATTATATTTATTCGCAATCTTTTAGTGAACTATGAAATCATTGGTCTATAAGTAATATAATGGATTGGCTTGGATTTTTGTAGTATAATAGGCCTCATGACGGTGTAAAACTTTTACAATATTCGTAAAAAAAGTGCAAAGTCAATAGACTCGATAGGTTTATTTTTTACGCAGACATCGACAACTAAGATAAGTGACGACATTTTTGAAATTAAACATAAGTCTTGATTACTTTCAAGTATTTATCGATTAAGCAAATATAAATTTAAATTACGGATGGAATTTTTAAGTTCACTTACGTAGAGATGATCATTTTGTTTTATGTCAGCTTGATCAAAAGCTGTTTTTACTTATTCACGAATGAATTCATGGAGCAATCGATATATCATCTCTTCTAAAAAATGACTACATCAACTTATTACTATAGAACTATCTTCATATCTATGTATTCTTCAAATGATCTTTAATCGTCTTTGGTTGTAGAGGCGTAGCTCAGCACTCGAGGCAGCAGAATGGTTGACTCCCAGAAAAACGGACACGGTGTGGACAATTTTCAAAAGTAGAAGGCATCATGCTTCACTGGTCTCTCCTTCCCTCGTCCATAAGTTACACCCGCATTTGTTTGTATTAAATACTGAAAATAATCTGTTTGATGTCATAATCTGTAAGTTCAAATAAAGAGTTGAATATCGTTCAAATTTCATTTCGTGTGTAAGAAAATTATCATGATCACTATCGACACAACAAATTGCTTTGTATATGCTACAGCATAATCTATCTATAACATATATCTCGATATTTTCGTTTCGTTGCTACTTTGATCTTCTCTTATTCCTTTAATCTGTTCCTTGTCCATGCTTACATAGCCAAACCTATCTTCTCCTTTCTCTTTCTTCGTATTTTTTCTTTTATGTTTTCATATATAATCATTTATTATTTATGAAAGAAACAGACAGATAAAGTACCAAACAGAATATAGTAAGATTGAATCTATATGAACAGCTAGTGTTCGTACATAGAACAAATGCTAACTGTGTAATTCACGAAATTCTTCAATAGTCAACATTTTCCTTTTGCATTTAATACAAGATTGATGCATTGATTGTAATTGCAATGAAGATCGACCATTGGTAGAATTTGAACTTGGTGTTGATATGTTACCACTACCAGTACTAATACCTAATGACATTCGATGATCAAATCCACATTCAGACATTATTACTGATGTTTCATTACAAGTCATTAAACGAAAAAGCATTTCAGTCATTTGTTCGGTAAGTAAAACTAAATAACGTTCGGGTACGAATTCTTCAACAAAATGTATACTACTTGAAGAAATATCGTTATCATTTATCGACGTATGATTACTGTCATTTAATGTTGATACTTCTTCTGTTGTTCGACGACCATTGTTAATACGTGGTTTTGATTTATGCTGAAATAGTGATGAGAAACCGAACTGACTTGACAATAAACTGCCCATCTATGCATATTCTATAATGAAAATATGAGCGCCTTCTATCAATTTCACAAAACAACATATATTTACCAATAACAAATCAAAAATGTCAAGATGAACCTAATCTAATATCGAAATTAAATAATATGAGAAGTCTCTTCTTTTTTTTAATTGTCATCAAGAACTAAAAAATCTAGTAAGATGATTTGACTCTTAAATGGAACACACCTGCCCCTTTTAGAGAACAGTGTATCGGAAAATCTTAAAACTGTCAGGATAGATAGATCTAGATAAATAGAGAAAAATTTATCATCGACTCAAAATTCATAAACGCTTTCGTTTGGAAGATGTCGCGGTCGAAAAGACTAAAAGACACCTGCTCTCTTTCCCTTATTGTTCCACTTTCTCAGCTGCAATACATGTGATAATACTGAAATTTTTTTACAAATACTAGATACTGTTTGAGGTGTTTACTTTTATGGTTTCTTTTTATTTTCGTTTATTCTTAAAAAATGATCTAAATACTCAGCTCAAAAATGTATGATTTTCTTTTCATAAACCCTCGCAAAAATCAGCGGTACATTATATTTTGAAGTAAAAAAAAAGAATAGGCACTCTAAATATTTCCTAGTGTAAGTAGAAGAAAGTTTCAACTCGAACGGATGTACTGTGGTTGAGTAACGGATGGAGGTTCTCAGTTATTTTCATCAAAAAAAAACCAACGAAATGCTGTGTAAAGTTTGATGTTTTCTAGTGAAAATGTTCCACTTTTTTCGACTTTTATAGGTATATATTAATTCTTGAAATATGTCTAATAGATAGAGAATACTTCGAAGCATATATAGAACAGAAAAGAATTCAAAATGAAAGATCGAAAAATTTATTCTTCTAATTTAAACATGATATAAATAAGAATTCGTAAGAAAGAGTCATATATTTTAAAATTAAAATATATTTTCATTGATAAACAAAATCCCTAAACTCATTTAAAACTTTTTAACATTCATATAATTCTTTATTCATAGACTATCTCTTCATTTGTTCATGCAAATATTTTACTATTCATTAAAATTTCAACAACAAAATGAATAAGTCTTGTTTCTATTATAATGAACAGGTTCTATTCTTTAATTTAGAATCAAACGATGGTTTTATTCTATATTTTTCAAACTGCACAGTATGTATTGTAATATTTGTATTATTGTAAATTGCTACAAGTTGTTCAATACAATATGTTTTTAAACAATATCGTTTCACCCAAGGATAATATGGATAAAGTTGATGTAATCGTGCACGACCATCTATAAATGGTATTGCTCGTTCATATTTATGTGAATAATTTTTGGCATAATATAATTTATCAAATGATTTCCATTGAAGTAATTCAAAAATGACTAAAGGTTCTCGTGGAGCCTATAAATCATATATGTATGATAAAACCATATTTTGTTTTTGAAAAACTCAAAGTAAAACTTACAGGTAACCATATTTGACCAAATGGACGCCAAACAAGTGGAAATATATCAAGTTTAGAAATAGAACAATCATGAATCGAATAGTTATCATTATATTCTCTCCAAACATGTGTAGAATTTTCGTCTAAATAAGTAATGTGAACATTAGGATATGACCAATTGTATATACCAGCTTTTGGTGACCAAGGAAAATATAATATATCATAACGTCCAAATTCATTTGAAATATTTAATATTCTAATAGTATGTTCAAATTCTTGATGAAGAAGAGTATACATACGTGAACGATCACGCATTAATACACGTAAATCAACATCATCATCCCATGGTAAAAAATCATGATTTGTATAACTACCTAAAACATATATATTAATTATTTGTTAATAAAAATGATTTATAATCTAATCTTTTTGTTTTTCTTACCTAATAATGTTCCATCTATCATCATATATGAGATACTATGTCGACGAAAGAAATGATCAAGAATACGAAGTAGTTCTATATATAATTGATGATCACATGGAGTAAGTCGACGAGGTAAATCAGGTGAAGAACGCCAATTAGAATAATAATAAGAAATTTCTCTAGATTGTTGTTTAGTATATTTGTTTAAATTTGATGATATAATTGAAATGTTACGTTTAAATAATAAATTCGATAATTTATCTTTTTTCTCATTATCAATATATTGTTGAATTTTAAAACAGAAAAGTTTCATTTCATATGTCCAAATTGATTGTTGTCCATTTTCATTATGTATTATTTTATCATAATTATTTGTTTTAGGAAAAGATTTATATGATGCAAAAAAATTTATTAAAATATATCCAAATAAAAATAAAATTATTAATTTTAAATTACAGTATTGTAATAATTTCACCATTAAGTTATGCTTCATGACAAAGGTTCATACATATGTTACATGCTTTTTTTTATGCTAATATTTCTCGTTTATTTGTCATGGATGAATGCAGACGAATATGCATGTACCTTGATCAATAAATATAATGTACGAGAGTGTATATCATCATAGAAAAATTTGGAATTATAGAGGTTCGGTACTTTGAAAATAATTGATCTACAAGAATACGTATGCAATTATGAATAAAATCTAATGATTTAAATTTAAATTTTAAGTTACTAACTGAAAATCTAGCCAGACAGAACATTCTAATGTATGTGAAAGATCAAATTTCATCGAAATTTATTTCACTATATTTTTTACTATAATGTTTTTTTTTTATCAATTTGGTTATGGTACCTGTATTAGAAATTATGAATGTGAAATATGTTGTTTACGTAAAGTAGAAAATAGTGTCAAGTTTAATTTATTATTTACATTTTTCAACGCTCTAATGATAATGTACTAGGTATATGACTATCTTTAAAATATCAATACAATTTTTTTTTCATAATTTTGAACACTATCAAAAATATTCATAGAATTATTGTTCGATAAAATATTTCTATGAATTGTCAATTTGTTTTCGTTTTGTTTTTATTATTTTATAGTGATATAAATTAATGGTTGCTATTGACCTATTCTCATCTTCCAAAAGATAATGAATCGACATCAAATGAAATTTAATACTATTTTATTGTTTGATGTAAAGAATTATTTGTAAAATACAAAATTTGTCTTATTTTTATTAAATTTAATTTTGCAATTCGCATTCGTCTTTCATCAATAAGAAAGAAAATTCAACAAGAATATGTCGAATTAAAAAAAAAACAAAAGAAGAATGTCACTTAAAAAAAAAACAACAATTTTGAAAAAGAATTGTTTTTTTTTGTTTTGCGTATTTAAAAATGAGTGTTATATTGTCATCAAACATTTTAAGTAATATTTTTTACAATACTTTCATGTGATTTCCCCTCTCCGTTGTTACATAGCACATATTGATAAGAAATATTATTTGTTGTTTGAATTCGACCAAGAAGAAAATCCGCATAGGTTAATGTTGTTTGTAATTTAAATAAAAGCATTTGTCGAAATGTTCCTTGACAAGCACGATATGCCATTGTATTTGACTCAAAATCAAGTGGTACAGTGATATTTGATTGTATTCTACCTAATGGTCTTAAAAACATTTTATGACCATAAACTTTTTCTGCATTAGGACCAATTGGTAAAAGTTGATGTTCAACTGATGTTGTTAAATTAATTAAATGTATTGGTACCCAATTGTCTGATCGAATATGTGTTTGATGTGTAAATGTCAAACGAAAAAAAGTGTTATTTCGAAATGTATCATTTGTAGCATCGATAATAATTGGATTTTTGATAGATAAATGTACAGAACGTGGAAGAATAGTAACAATAACAGCTGATGCAATAAGTGTACAAAAAATAACCGTTAATATAATCCATAAAAGTGTAGGCCGTCGTTTAAGACGAGCATCATCAAATGGAATTAAGGCAACGAGACCGGGCGATGTTGTTACTTGACCTGTTCCTTGGCATGTTGGACATCGACGATGAGTATTCGTCGAATTATCTACTGTTATATTTAATAATTGTTCATCATCGTCAATCGACGCCATTGCTGTTGGTTCTGTCATATGTGCTTTGAATGATTGTTATTTTTTTTTTGTTTCGCCTGTCTTTCTCTCCCCCAACATATATTTTTCTTCTTTTTCCTTCCAGATTTTTCTATTCTGTTTGTATTTTAGGCTTTCTTTTTCTTTCGCATTTTTACTTAGTTCGGCTTATGTATCTATGTACGCTCACGTTTACTCTATTTTCTTATTGGTTTAAAAAAAAAGTTATTTTTCTCTTATTTTGCTTTCAACCGACGTAGAACGTTGTTCATGATAATGTAAAGACATGCGATTGCTTGGTGAAATGCACGAAGGAAGGAAAAAAAAATATTAGATTATTGTTGTTGAACACGATATTTGATCGGTTTTTTTTGTAACAAATTTATACAATCGACAATCAATATTCTCTGTCTATATATATGTCTTTAATAAAAAAAAATTAGGATCATTAGTAATATATCTGTTTGCTTTTGATTATGATTATTAAATCTGTATTAGATGTCGCTGAAATGCAATATCATGATAGAATAGCAAACTAAAGAAGAACTTTATGTTGAAATATATTATATTTGGATACTTATCCATGATGATAGTATCAAGCAGAGCAGAACAGCATAGTTTATATTTATGGTATTTTTAGACGATTATCAAAATACATTTTAAAGTAGACAAGTATGATGTTTCCTTGTCATATAGAATCTAATAAACAATGAAGTAGATTAAATATTCATGTGTAAACATTCTCAGGAATATTAAAATTCCATTCCTATGAATCTGTATAATTTGATGCATCTTTTTTTAATCAAAGCCTATCTCATATAAAGTTCCTATTTTCTTGATGTGAATGCTGAAATGTAATCGAAACAATCGTTTTTAAGTTAAATTTAAATTCGTTTTGTTTTCTTTTAAAGTACTAAAAAATATTCAGATCAAATAAGTACGCTTACAAATGACCGTAAATTGCCGTAGTATGGATTTCATATAGTTCGTCTTGGGTACAGATATCGATTTTAAAAAATAGAAACGTTGTTTAAATGAATTAGTATTAAGAACAAGAATAATATCCGTGTATAACATGATCACCTAGTAATGTATTCTACATTACTAAGACAATAGTTTATCTAATTTGTCAGAATTCAATCTTTGTGTATATCTTCATCAGAATCTAAGAAGTATCACAAAACTTCACAAATGATTTACAAACTCATCATTCATACATTTAGCAACAATAAACTCTTTGCAACTTTGGAAGGTTATTGTATCTGCTTGGTACTAAATAACTACAATGCTTCAGATCTGAGAGTTTTACTACGGTTGAGAAACTGTGCCAACATGATCATGTACTATTTTATCGATTTTTCCGATTATCTCGGTTAATATTTTGAAATGAAAAAAAGTTTTTTGGAATACGAAGAAACACTGATCAAGTAAATGAATATTTGTACATTCGATTATTAATTTTAATCGTCCTGATATTTTATCTACTATTCGTTGACATGAAGATATTGTTATATCATGTTTCAGTTGTCCAATATTATTGTATTCCCCGCCTTCGTTATATATTTTTTAATGCACTCAAAACGCGTTTCCCATGGGCTAAACCTCGACTAGTTTTTCATCACAATTTTTTGGTTTAGTTTGCTGAAAAAAGCATCTTCGACATTATTCAAAGCCACCTGCATCTGTTGTTGATGATCTTGAAAAATTACATTTCATAAATCATCTAAATTTTTACCTGCTTTTTCTGCTACAATAATTCAAATGAATTTAGCATACTTGTCATAAGTAAAATCATTTATCGATGAAAAAATGGAGCTTGTCTAGAAGATTTACCAATATAACTTATTGGAATATTCTGATGAAATAACACATGATTGTATTGTTACTGTTTGTTCAATTGTAGTAAAAACTATAGATCTGAAAATTGATAGTTATTGAATACCAAGTAGATACAATAATTTGCCAAAGTTTTAAAGCGTTTGCTATTGTTAGATATAAGAACGATGAATGTTAAAATTGTTTCAAAACTTCTGAAACATCCTTTATATGTATATATAAGCAGAATCGAAAGGACTTCGAACTATTTCGACTCATTTATAGACGAAAACTTATTGATTTTATATTATATTCACTTCGCAATCAAATGATATTATTATTCTTATTATGATGAATAAAAGAAAAATAAAATTTAGGCAATATTGCTATTTGATACGATCTTAATTTTATTTACACAAAATGTGATTAAAACATTTTATCTAGTTTATTTTTCTCTATACAATCAAAAAATATTTTAATATTATTATTCATTTATGTTTTGTTGTTTGAGTAAACATGCTCGTATAAGACATAAATGTTCAGCTGTAAGATTATTACTTTGTCGAATTATTGTATTAAGTTGAGTAAATGATGGTAGACTAGGCATTGAATCAATAACTAAAAAATAGATTTTCAAAATTTTTTTATATTTTAAAAAAAAGAGAAACAATTAAAGAAATTTTTTTTCTTGATGTAAGAAATCTTCGAATGGATAAAAATTAATTTTGAGTCGAGACTATGTGAATTCTTATAAGCTACGGATATTCGGAAATGAGTTTGTGTCCTTAGCTTATTGCTATAGAGAAGATACTACGCTTTTACGATATTTTTTTTAAACAAATGTCGTTATAACAAAAAAATTGATTTTTGACTTGAAAATTTGCATAGAGATAGACTTTAATGAGAATAGCTATTGCCAAAAACATGCTATTACTATAGTTTATATCTTAGAATAGGAACAGTGACAAGATCTTAAACATTTATAGAAAACTATTTTCGTTAATGTCTGTCTCTATGGAAAGTTTCAAGTCGAAAATCAATTTTTCTAGTGTTCCCAAGGTATTCATTTGAAAAATACCATAAAAGTGCAATATCTCTACAGCAATAAGCAATGGACACAAAGTCTTTTCAGAATATTCATATCTCATAAAAACTCACATAGTCTCGACTGAAAAATAACTTATCAGTTAAAGGAAGGACTTTCTTGGTGAGACATTTATAATAGCTAAATTTCTTTCTACGATATCTATTGAACAAAAAAAACTAATAATAATCTTACTTTTCCAACTTTGTCCATGTCGACCATTTGTAATTGCTTCCAATACGACAAATATATTATGTGGTTTGAATGTAATTCGTAATTGTTTGCCATCTGAAATTTTTTAATAGAGAACTAAATAAAAAAAAAGACAAAAAGAAAATCTTACCACGAGAAAGATTAAAATCAGCCAATGATGAATAACGTTGTTTAATTAAATCAAAATTATCAATTAAATATGCTTGATTATTATTAATAATTAATGGTGGCGGAATTTCATTTTCATTATCAAAATTTTTAATTTGTTGTAAAATTAAAAGATTTTCTGTTTGTTTTTCATTATTATTAATTATTGGCCATTTAACTTGAATTGTTTTTTCTTCTAATATATTATTCAAAATAAAAAATATACTTTTAAAATCTATATCTAAAATAAAATCTACTTACTAATTAAATTAGTACTACGTACACGAAGATCTTCATCACGATATCGAGATAGATTAGCTAGAAAAATAATTATGAATAAATAATATTTATTTTTCATTAAAAAAACTGACAAGTAAATGTATCTTTCATAGTTGTTAAATATTTATGTTTAACCATATGACTATGTGCACTAAGTGCATGTAATTGATTAAGTATTGATGAATGTTCTTCATCAATTTGAGCACGAGCTAATTCAGCATTTTCTAATGAAGCAAACAAACGTTTAAGTTCAGCCATTCGTTTTCTTATGACTCAAAAGACTTCGTTTCTTTTTCGTCTATTTTATTGATTCCTGTTTTCGTCTTTGTTCCCTCAAAATAATTTAACTAACCAATAGATTTTTATGACATTACGAAAGAAGACGCTAGTGGTCATCGTTGACTGCAGAGTCAAAAGGTAGGGAACACGGAATTTTTTCGATTTCTTCTTTGTACATGATCAGTTAAGCCTCATATTTACACCAGATATACTAGATGATACATCTTTTACTTGTATCACCTAATACACATGATGTAAATACAAGGTCTAACTGACCATGTGCAAAGAAGAAATCGAAAAATTTCTATTTTCCGTCACTTTTGAGTCAATCTGTATTTCATGTTTAGTTCAATTTATATTTAAGAAAGACGCGTGTAGCCATACCTACCATGTACCTGCATATATAATTATTTTAATAAGCTGGACAGGTTATTTCGATGTTTTTCAATGTGAATCATTTTCCATTTTTTTATCAATTTTATTTAAATCATCTTGTATAATCGATTGTAAATCACGAGCTGGTATAGAATTTTTTTTTCGAAGAATTATTTGAAATACAAACAATATATTTTATTGATGTGATGAAGTTCGTCATTCTAAAGGTATTGTTGATTCTGTAGCAAATATTTTTACATTAACTGAGGATGACTCACATTCGGTTGACTAATGATTATTAATAATATTTGAAGAAATCTATTTACTTCATGACCTTCTTTCATCATCTCTTTTCTCTGACATATCGAGAAACTTGTACACACTTCCATAGTCACAAATACATCAAATTTTGTAAACGTAAACTATGTTATTTTTATTTGAAAAGTACTAAATATTTACATATGGGAATAGATAAACACAACGATCAGGGAAGAAATCGAGGAGGGTTTTTTCCCTTTGTTTTAGATAGTGAATAATAAGAAGCATTAAAACAATGATTCTTCTTATTGACAAAATATATAGGTCAAACGAAGTAGGTCAGAAGAACGAGAAGATATCTAGAATAGCTGAAGAAAAAGGAAAAAAAAGAACAAAAGTGATTCATTATATAACTATTTCAATTTTTATATTGATCCTTTTGATACAATCAACTGTTAATAAATTGTATTTACTGACCATTTTACTGATTATAACTCACATTCTCTTTGAAAAAAAAAACACATCTAGATTATTTTCAAGATCGGTTTTTCTGTTTTTTATTTTAAATTTAAATATTAACAATTACATTCCAATGCTCCTCGATGTCTTAAATTATGCCAAATACAGACAATTTGATGAAGAGCAATATATTGTTCCTAAAAAATAAACTAAATATGAATTATTAGACAATATTTTATTCATATTTACCAATGATATTAAAGCATTTATTCGTTGTTGACAAATATGAGTAACAAAATTTTCAATAGCTACACGACCATCAATTAATAAACGATCGAATAAATTTTGTACTATACAATAAAATGCTGCTTTTGTACCACCATCACTACATAGAAGAAAAAAACAGATGCAAATCAAATTTATTGAGATCAAAGAAAAAAAGACTTCAATCTACATATCTCTACTCATGAAATTTGCTGTTTGCAACTCTATTTGATACTCGTTAATTATTGAGCAAAACAAAACAAAACAAAACATATGGCTAGTTTTCTTGTATAATTTGGAAAACCTTGGAGTCGTAAAATATCTACATATTGATTAGTAAATTTTAAACTAACCGATCATGAACAACAAGACCAAATCGAGTTGGATCAATATTACGTTGATGATAAATTGATCGATCAACAAAACGAACAAATTGTTCAAGATTCTTAGGTACATATGTACCATCATTTGTCCATTCACCAGTATATTCAAAAATGAATACATCAGATTCACGTATATTACTCTAAACAAAAAGAAAAAATATCGATATTATCAGAAATTTATTCAATTATTTATCTATTATTAACATACATATTTTACTTTTATTTTATGTGATCGATAATAATCACCAAATTTATTTTTTGATGGATTAACCGTTAGAATATCAACTTTTATTTGATTTTGACTAATAAATTCTGATTCTGTATAATTTGATTTCTCCATCTAGATTTAAATATATATTTTAATTATTAAAACTATAATAAAAAAAATGAATTTATTATCTAATAAAAACCTGTTCAACAGCAACAATAAATATTTTATATTCTTGTAGAAGCATAGAAAAGAATGGTTGTAGAGTAGATTTCATTGGTTCTTGAGTTAAAATTGTACCAGTTGGTCTAATTATATTCTATTGACTAATCTATGAGAAGATTGAAAAAAAGAAAGAGACAATAATTTTACTGTAACTTTTGTTGCATTGATATACATTGTTTCACTTGGTGAATGAAGTATAACGCGATTATGATCATCTAAATCAATCAGTCAAAAATTTTCTTAAATATAAAAAACAAAAATCGAATTTTACAAGGAACAAATATTTCATTTCGATTATAATTCGAATGTTGTTGTGCCATAATTGTTGTTAAATATGTATCCGGTAAAATACTATTAGTACGATTCTATAAAAAAAAAACCTACTAATGAAATTACTTTTTTCGAGATATCAATTATGAAAAAAAAAGTTGTTAACGTAATCCCTGCCGGATTAAAATGTGAAATAAGATGTAACTGTTGTTACTAAGCATAAGGAGATTGTTTTATTCTATCTATTTTGAGACACATTTCTTCACTATTCTTTGCAGAAATGCAATCAGGAAACAGTTCATATCGTATAACGAGATGTTATTGATATATAGTCTTTGATCTTATGTCAACAATGTCTATCACACCTTGGGACATGAGGAAAAGTTCCCTAAAGCATCTGTAACGATCTATCGATCCTTTATAAAAGTTACCTTAAAATCATAATAAATTGTACTATCTTTTAAGCGTGCTGTTGGTAATAGATTATTACAATATTCAATAAATTTATCTAATGGTCGACCATCACATGGATGAATAGCAACTTCAGCTAAACATTGATATATATATTCATATTGTTCCTAAATGAAATCTGTCTATTAAATATCTATCATTGAAAATGTAGATATTACATACAATTGTTTGAACAAGATTTGCTCGATAAAGACGAATTGTATCAACTAATTGTTTAACATTTAATATATAACGATTTTGAAAAGCTTCAATTAAATAATAAAGTGCAATAAATACACCTGTTCGACCAATACCAGCACTACAAAATTTTAATATATTTACAAAATAGATAAATAATTTTGATTAATATTAACTTGCAATGAACAAGTATACGACAATTTCGATTATTTGGTTCAAGTAATCTCATTACAAGGCCAATCATTGAATGACAATCAATTGGTACATGCTTATCGATAAAATTAGGATAATGGTATTGTTCACAATTGTAAACAGAACCTGTTAACTAAATAAATCATATTTAACTATTTAATTATCTTTTTTTTTATTTTACCTTTGATTTAATACGTAAACATCGACCAATATAACGATATGCTGGAATAATAGCTGTTGTACGAATTTTATAAAATTTTGTTTCAATAACAGCATTTACTTTTTCAGAAAAATATGCTGCATGTTCTTGCTAAAGTATTTTTTTTTTGTTTTTATAAAAAATATTTTATAAATAGAAGACCAAAACAAAAAAAAATTAAAATAATTAACTAACCGCATAAATACATGTTATTGGATCGTAACTAAATGAAAGCATAACAATCACAGTTATTTGTTGTTCAACAATCATTTCTATAAAATCATCAATCGTTTGTTCAGTAGGTCCTGAAAATAGAAATTGAAATTTTTGTTGAAAATAAAAATCTTTTAACCTTGAGCTGCATAAAAGATTCTTGACGTAGATGCTGTAGTGATTTGATCCTATAATAAATCAATAACTAAATATTTCGAAATAGTTTGTTTTTGTTTTTGATATATTTCATACCGGTAGAATACAACGTATAATTGATGCATTAATATAATCAGAATCATCATTCGTTTGATTATTGATTTTTTTCTTCAAAGAGACTCGACAAAAATGTTCATCATCTAAATTTAAATAATAATTATAAATTATAAATAAAAATATTTCTATTATTTTGACATGGATAAATTAATAGATAACGATTTTTAGATTTATTAATTGGATTTGTTGCAATAGTTATACGTTTTTCATCCATCTTTCGAAGAGTCTAATAATAATGAGGAAAAAGATTTTATTATTATTTTTTTTTTAAATAAAAAATTTAATTGAAAATATAAAACAAACATCAAATTCTTGTTTAAGAAGAATACTATCATTTGCAGTTAATGTTCGCCATTTTTTAACTACTTGATTAACTGAAAAATCATATTGATGTTGATATAAATCCATGTATGTGTGTATACTACTGCTTTATATGTTGATTGCAAAAGAAATAAGAAAAGAAACAGTTATAAAGATTGTAAATTTTAACCAGACATCAATGGTAAGCATATCTATACTAACAACATATATCAAAATAATATAATTTTTCGTTCTTTTTCTTTTTTTAATACAAAAAATACAGAAAATATTTTTTTCTTAAATAAAAATAAACGGTTAACATATTTTATATCGAATGAATATTCATTATGACGTTAATTTTCTCTATAGATATTTATGGGGAATTAATTAATATGAAATATTTCCTTCTAAGTTGAAAAAAAAAATGTTATCATAAACCGAACATTTTCATTATCTTGAAGAAACACACAAACTGCACATTTTAGATGTTTTGACAAACATGAAAACTGACATTGATTTATTTGAAACTCTTCTATGTTTGTAATCATCTCGACTGTGTGCAGTACAGAACGCTAATGGTCGTCATATTGATTATTTCATTAGACAACGAAAAAATAAAGAATTTTGTATCACATTTAGTTTCAACTTTCTCTCATCAATAACTTTTCTCACAGCTATGATCGGTGAAATTTCCTAAATTTAGACGTTTCAACATACAAAAGTTTCTATAATCCTTATTGTTTATTACCAATAAACTCCATTTTTGACGAGCTTTCGTTTGGTATAAAATTCATTAGTTACTCTATTTGAAACTACCGTGGTATCCCCTGGCAAAATAGTATTTCCAACCTAGTATATCCCGCTGGTCAAATTAAAGGACATACACCTCATTTTTTTGCTTATTTCTTCGCGCCGTTATTATTTGACCTCTTATTCTTATTTTTTTTTTCTAGAATATATAATGCAGTAGACTTACATCTAAGAGAAATTGCTCTGAACTTAAAGTTCTCGATTTGATAACTTTATATAATAGTTGATGTAAAAATACGTTCCTATAGATAGCAGTATTTGTTCACTTACTTTACTTGCGTATATTTATTATGTTCCAACTGATCAATATTTGCTTTCATGTCAGTATGACAATTGATGTCGATTAAGCAAACGTTTCATAGAACGCAAGATTATATGCATTTTAATATCCTTGAGATTTAAATTTCTTTTTTTTTCGGAATTAATTCGAATTATTTAACAAACAAAATCATTTGTAGTATTCTGTATCATGATCAAAAATATATAATAAACTTTCTCAAAATATTCTTTATTGAAACAAATTTTAACAAAAGAAATATTATTTACAATAAAATAAAATATTGATGAAACTGTTTTGGACGAACAAACGGCCCATTTATATCAATACTTTGCAAGTTAGCACAGTTGCAACTTGTTGTATCATTGGTTATATAATCTGTTACAATTGCAAGTGCTTCGTAGTCAATAATAAGTTTAATCACACGAGTATTTTTCTCGAAGAGAAACTGTTCAGCATAATTTACATGTGTATGTCATTCAATAGAATAAATAAAGAGCTTTCATTTGATATATGAGTCGAAACAAAGAAACTGGAGAAGGCAGACAAACTTGCCATGTGAAAACTGCATAACACAAAGCTGTACGAGATCGGTACTATCGAGTTTTGAAGTAACTGCACGCAGCCAGAATAAAGTCTAATGGTTTAAATCGAACGATAATCAGCTCCTGACATCTGCATTGACTGTTGGAAAAATAATAAATTCAGTTTCAAGAGGGGCTGATTTCGTCGCTTAACGATCTCCCTCCTTTCTTTCAACATCAACTGTTTATCCTTCATTCATAATATATTTTTTATTATTCAGAAACTTTTGATGAATAAGAGTATCATGTCTGCTTTGTGATTCAATATTTCATTCTGACAAAATTAAACAAAAGAGAAGAAAAAAATTCCTTTTTTGCCAAAATATTTACTTTTTTTTTCTTTTTGTGTCAACATTCAATCGATCGGAGAACACTTTTCAATATGGGATTTTTCCATTTTATAAAATATGTAAGGTGCAGGCAATTCGAAGTTTCAGTAAAAATTTTTTTTCGCGTTTTTTTTACACCATTTGATAGAGCTTGAGCTGCTGATCACGAAAATCTACTTTTTAGCCTTAGCAAATACTTCCTTTCGGTTGAAAAATACGAAATACTTGAGAGGTGTCGTTTTTCGAGAAAAATGAATCCTTTGCAAAAATGTGTCAAATTTTCTATTTCGTTCTTATTTTTTGTTTCTGAAAATATTTTTTTCAGATTCAGGATCAAAACTGAGTGGAAATAAGTTGTTAAATCGACTCTAAAACCAACATTCTGTTGGTGGGGAAGCTTCGAATAGCGTCGAGTCCACCCTGTATACGTGAATTTTGTAAACCTATCTAGTTTTTCTACGTAAGCGATGGAGCCAAATATTTTGTCTCATTCTGTTTATCATATCACCCCTCAATACGCCTTGTATCGGTTTTTTTTTCTTTCCTTTCCTAAGTTGAGGAAACTCATTTTTACTGAAACTATAGCTATTCTAGGCGGTATTCAATGGTTTTCGAATTCTAAAAAGAGTTTTAGTCGCAAACTAAATGCAGATTCGGAATCAGCATGGAAAATTGAGTCAAATGAAGTGTCTTTCGAGTTAATTTGACAACTTTTATTTTTTCTCAATTTTTCGGATGATATCAGAGAACTGAAGTTCTTGTATACGGGTCAAAAAATGAAAGTTGTCAAATTAACTCGAAAGACACTTCATTTGACTCAATTTTCTATGCTGATTCCGAATCTGCATTTAGTTTGCGACTAAAACTCTTTTTAGAATTCGAAAACCATTGAATACCGCCTAAAATAGCTATAGTTTCAGTAAAAATGAGTTTTCTCAACTTAGGAAAGGAAAGAAAAAGAACCGATACTAGGCGTGTTGAAGGGTGGTATGATAAGTAGAATGAAACAAAATATTTGGCTCTATCTCTTATATAGAAAAACTAGATATGTTTAGAAAATCGACCTATACGTGATACACTCGACGCTATTCGAAGCGCCACCACCAATAGAGTTTTCGCTCTTGAGTCGATTTAACAATTTATTTCTACTCAGTTTTTAATGCTGAATCTGAAAAAATGATTTCCAGAAACAAAAAATACAAACGAAATAGAGAATTTGACACATTTTTGCAAAGAATGCATTTTCCTCGAAAAACGACACCTCTCAAGTATTTTGTATTTTTCAACCGGAAGGAAGTATTTGCTAAGGCTAAAAAGTAGTTTTTCATGATCAACAGTTCAAGCTCTATCAAATAATGTAAAAAAAAAACGCGAAAAGAAATTTTTTACTGAAAATTCGCATTGTCGGCAACTTATATAAGGCACATTTAACTAATAAAAGAAAAAAAAATTATTTATTCGTGTATTTTATACAAATGTTACTGTGGATTATTATTTTATTATTAATATTCATACGAACTAAACCGAGCACTTGTTCTATTTCAAATATTGACATAAGAAAGCTACAAAGATCCTTTTGATAGTACATGAATTATTCATTTCAGTTTTTTTTTCATAGAACCTAAAATTGTAATATTAAATTCAATAAGCACAACAAAATTTATATGCATAAAAGAAAAAGATGATTATCAAAATTCTAATGTTAATTTGTCATTTAATATTTATTCAGAATATATACCAATTTCTACTAATAGACTTAATAATACAGCTATTGAAACAATTATGCAATCATTTCATTATATAGATGCATTTCATCTTATTTATTCATCAAAAGGAAAAATAGGCATTGGTACTCGTTCAGATACTATAATTGGGAGTAAGAAATAAATTTCATAGGCTTGTATTGTTTTTTTTGATTATTTTATATCTTTAAAAATCACCTGGTTTACTTATGCATGCAAATCGTTGTATTGTATATTATGATAAATATATCGATTGTAAAATTCGAGCACCAATTACGATACAAGCAATTAATAATCGATTAACTTATATGTTTCATTGTATTGAACGTCGTCTATAGTTAATAGATTTTCTCTCTTTGAAATTCTTCATTTCTTTTTTTTTTTCTATTTTATTTAGTTTACAATCTAAAGTTTATCGACAACATCCTAAATTAGTAAAAATTGATAATATTAATAAAACTTTGACTTTTTGATAGTTTCCAAAAATTGCTGGATATTTTTCATTGGGAATAAAAATAGTTATTTATGAACAATAGTTCATTTTGGTACAACTAATTATACAATGGATGTGACATCAAGTAATATTTTATTTTGAAATTAAAAAACAAAAAAAAAAAGAATTGACAAGCATTTTGAAAAATTGGTTTTTTGAATATCATCAAATTTTACTGTTCAAATTGTATCATCTATTGATATACAAATTGAATTTAATCGAGAAAAATTTTCATCATTAACATTTTGTCAAAGAAATTTAACCATAGATGAGAAAATTCAAAGTTCAAATCAAATAAAGCAGAGTGTATCTTTTGAAAATTATTATTAAAACATTGTTGTTGTTTTTTTATTAGAGAGAAAATGTTAGAACATTTAAGGATATTAATCAAACGACTATTTACACGACTAATTTACATCCTAATAGTTGCTATTGTGTGCGGTTTCATTGTCGTCGTCATGAATCATTTGATACAATTAGCGATGTTGAATGTAATAGATATCAAACTTTAAAGTATTGTTCATAAAAGATATTAGAGAAATGAAGAATACAGAACAACTATGGAATCTTGAGAGATTTGTTAATTTGAAAAAAAAGTAATCAATTATAGAATGGTTTAATGAGATGTCAAAATTTTTTTTCAATGATGAATTGATAAAAGTGTAGATAAATAATCTACGATCTTTTTCGGCTAGATTCTGTACAAACTTGATCGGAAAAAATATGGACTGTTAATATATACCAAGCATTTAAGTGTTTAGTATTGTTGTGACGATATTGTTTATACTACTTACGAGAGAGTCTCCTTAGATATTGTCCCCCGATTTCAATGATTTTTTTTTGCCTAGAGATATTACAGTGTTCCAATAAAAACCTTAAAAGGATTTGAGCTACTATTGAGATTTGACTAAGCTATCGAATTTTGAATTAGAGAAATCAACTGAACTAACTTCCATAAAAAAAATTCAGAAGTTTTGAACAAAATCTCTTCGAAATATTAGACTCTCAAGATATAGGCTTTTTTCCATGGATACTGCATACAACATGTATTTTTTCAAAGCTTCATACCTGGAACAAACTTGGCTCAAAATTTCCGAATGTTTTTAATGTAAGCTAGTCTATTTGAATTCTCCATATTTGCAAAGTTTCAGATCAAAATTCGAAAATCTGATTTTTCAGAAAATCTGGTATTCTAAAGGTTCTGAAATTGCACCAACACACCCCCTGAACTTTCGTTATCGGTAAATGTTCTATCGGTGAAAGTCTTATTGACAAAATTCCGATCAGCCAAGGCCCACAGGATACCTCTAGAAAATAGACATATTAAAAATTCGATAGCTTAGCTAAATCTCAATAGGAACTCAAATCCTTTTAGAGTTTTTATTAGAACATTATGCAGTGTTAATAGACATCTAAAGTTACAAAAAAAGATTATTTTATTTCCATATAAAATGTCAATAGAAACAGATTGAAACTAATCGTATATCTTATATGAATAATTTCAAAAAAACAACAAGTATTTTTCTTCTTAATGGTTTTTTTTTTGCATATTTTTTTTAAAATTTATATTTAGATTTGTGTATGAATTGTATTATAAGTATTTTTATAAGCTTGCTTTGTCTCTTATTCTTCGTTATTATAGCCTTATTGTAAGTATTTCAAAGATTTATGTCTTATTTTTAATATAGGCTTTTTATTAATTAAAAATAAAAAGAAATTAGAATTGCATCAGACAACGACAACAAAAAACGGCAATGTTCTTTGAAGTTTTTTTTTTCTTGTTTATGAGAAATAAATTATTTATTTAGAAAACTATGTTATTATTTTAGGGAAAAATAAACGATGACCAAGATACTCTTTTGTTTAAGTCTTTTAATGAAACGACTTGAGATCCATGTAAGGTAATTTCTTATTCTTTTCAATCTTGTATCTTTATACCTATTTTTAATATTTTCTTATTTGTATAAAAAAATCTAGATTGTGTCTCAAGATATTACAACCATACATCAATGATGAAATCAAAACAAGTTAATATATAATATCATCAGCCATCTTTATTTTATTTCTGAATTTTAAATAATAATTTGCACTTAATATACAGTAGCTTTTTCTTTTATATTATGTGCGATGTGCTGAAACTTTTGATACGAAAATAATATGTTTGTTTTCGTTACTTGTACTCTTCTCTTGAACTTAGCAAAAATAAGTTTTTTTTTCTCTTTTCTTTATTATATGAAGAAAAAAAATAACCTTGTTTCAATGGCCCGAATTTTATTTAAACAACGATGCATAGCAAGTGGTTCGTACATAAAAAATGAAGTCAATTCATTAAGCCATAACTATTACTCTTATTGCAGATCGTTGTTGAAAATTTTAGTTGTTGTCAGGGCAAAAGAAAACGTAGAAAAAATTTTTTTTATAATTTTCGACCTTTAAGGTCATATTTTGACGGTATTTTTTCCTCTTCTATATTAGAGAAGACCTTGAAAATAAAAAGGAAAGAAAAAAAAAATCTTAGAAAAACTTCTCCGAAAGTTTTAGCCAACACAAGTGACCTATTCATTAGTTTACACCTCAATTTTATATAAGAAATTGAACAAAAATTCATCATGATTATACGTTCAATTTCTTTTCATCTAGAGAAATTTATTTTAAAATTGTAGTACACTTTCATTGATTTGTTATTCTATGATAGAAATTTCCGTCTTAAAAGAAAAGCGTTGAGTGAATCATTTTATTAGTTGATGAATAAGACAAACATACTCGTGTTTGAAAGAAGCAGAGAAAAACCCTTTGAGACGTAATAAATAGAACAAAGAGAATTTTTTTTGAAACATTTTATTTTTTCTACTTAAGTAAACATGCATGCTGCTTAACTGAGGAATCTATAATGTTGCTAAGCATAATGTATGGAAAATTTGAATAAAATGTTTTTTTGTCGTTTTATTCAAAATCAAGATTTTTGTGAATATGAGTAGTTTTTTATTTGTTTTTTTCTTCATGTTCTCATTCGTTGGTGATTTTTGTATTTTACTTATTTTTTATTATTTTATGTTGTACATTTTATTATATTTACATTAATATACCTTGTTTTCTAAACCAATTATGGCACAAACTAGAATAATTTAAGATTAGATATAATATAGGAAAAAAACAGCTGACGATGATAAATAATCTATCTAACCATAGTTTTAGATTAGTTTAATATATCGACGTTGTGAAATAGTTTGAATAGATTTTTTAGTTATCCATAAGAAAATTTTGTTACATGCACGTTAAGTACGTTCGTATAATTATTAATTGTATTTAAAAATGTGAGGTTACTTTTGCTGAGTTTTTTTTACCTTGAAATTAATGTAACTGGGTTGAATCATATATCTCATCATAAAAAAAAACACTTTTGATATGGTTGTTTTTCTTTTTTCAAGCGAAAAAGAAATAAATTATTTTTGTGCTTTTTTTTTTCTTCTTTCCATTTCGTCAAATATTCGAAAATTATGCTGAGCAGTATGACATCTATGGTTGCATTTTCAGCAATAAATATGTTTTCGTGTAAATACATACATCAATCTTTGAAGATACTCTATTGATCCAAAAAAAACATAATTAATATAATTAACTCTGTCGTCTACTATATTAATATTATCCTTTAATATTTCTTTGATCCATGTGAATATACAATATGTTTTTTTTTTGCATTTAGTAATTTTTCTGTCTGTTAAAAAATGTATTTGTTTCATTTATTTTGAAGACACAAATTTCTTCAAAGTAATAAATATACTCAGTTTTGTTTTTTTTTCAGTCGCAAAGAAATAAGTGAAGAGTACCACGCAACGGACGATTTTTGTTTGCTTTTCATAGCATAAAAAATGTTACATACTCAACAGAGACAATGCCGATTTATGTTTGTTTTCATCTTATTCACTTCAATAAACTTTGGTTATACTCAAATGTCCGGATCGGAATTTCGTTTATCAAATATTGAAATAAGTATAAACATTTTTTTCATATTAGCCTTGAATATATTTTTTTTCTCTTAGTACCTAGTAGGGTTATTATAGATTCAATAAGTACCATTAATTTTACATGTATAAATCATGAATCAAATGATAAACCATTAAAAACAAGTTTATCAAAAATAATTTCATCTAATGAAATTGAAATAAATACTAATATATTAAATAAAACTGCAATTAATATTCAACTTGAAGCAAAAAATTACGTAGGAATTTTCCATTTATTATGCTATAGTAATGGCGAAAAAGCAAGTGGCACTCGTACTGATGTTATTGTCAAAGGTAAAGAATCAACACTGTTTTCATACTGATATTACTTTCACACGACTACATAAATATATCTTTTCTTTTCTTTCTCTTTATAAATATATATACGATTCAAATAAAATAAAAAAAGAATGTATTTTTCAGCTGCGCCAGGTGTGCTTCAACTTGTCGAGCGATGTCGAGTCTATGATAAACAATATATTAAATGTCAGATTCGAGCACCAACCATAGCACGTGCTATTCAAAATGGTTATCCACCTAAATTTGAATTTAATGAAATTAGTCATTCGTAAGTTCTGAACAGTAAAATATAAAAATATTTTCATTTTGTTTTTTTTTTTGTTTTGATTTTCTAGTCCTGATAATTTAGCTTACGTATCACGTGTTGAATTTTTAGAACAAGAAAGTACAAATGAATATTTGACATTTAAATGGAGACCAATTACAGATGGAAAATTTCCACCTAGAGTTCGAATGCATATGAAAGCAATGTTACCTTATTTTAATGTATCATCTTATTATTTTGATATGACACCAGGTACGACGTTTTATATAAAACAAAGATATCTTTTATGGTAAATGATAATGCATTGATAGATTAATATACATCGAGTTCTTCTTACAATAACGAAAATAGATAATTTATTTTGTTACAGGAAAAAAAAACGGATACGATTTGCTGTTAAATATTTACAATAGAGATTATTTTGAAAGTTTTGATTGATTCTGTTGAATGAGAAAGTTCTGTCAGATAATACCCATCAGAAAAATTTCGTTCATTATTGACTGTCTAAAAGAAAATCATTGAGAATCAAAAGTCATCAATTAGAACGAAGATTTTATAATCATTGAAAATAAGTCTTTATAAATTATTTCTAAACAAAGACTATTTTATTATAGGCTAGAGGTACTCCTTGTTTACTTTTCTAGTCTTTGTAGACTCAATATGAGCTCAAATAGCGAGTTATCAGATTCGGTTAGTTCTCTGGTAAGCGAAATCAAAAAGAAACATGTCACCATAATTGTCTCTCAATAAAGAACTTGAACTCTTTGATATTTTATTCAAGTACAGACTATTGTATTAATTCTATTTCGACTACTTCTCTATAGACTGTTGATTTTTTAATGAATAGTTAACATTTATCTCTTTTCGTTAATAAAATATCAAATGCAGACAAGTATATAAAACGATCCTATAATAATTAATTTAAAATCATATATTTATTTAGTTTTTCAAATAACACCTAAATTTACTTTACAACCAATATCATCAAGTGAAATTGAAATTAAACTTTTATCTACATTTTCATCAGTATTTTGTGAAAAAAGTATTATACCAAAATTAAATCCAACTATTAATCAAGTAAATCAAAATTTACATTTAAAAAAATAATTCTTTTTTTTTTTGTCTAAATAATTTTTCTATTTAGACATGGACAATTGTCGAAACAAAACGAAATACTACTTTAATTGATAATCTTTTATCTAATACTCTCTATCGTGTATGTATGAAATGTCGACAAGTCTATACTGATCCAGATGGTATAGAAGAATGTCAAGAAAGGAAAACATTGAGTAAATTCAGTAAGATACTAAATAAATTTAATTACAAAAAAAAATTAATATCATTTAATTTCATTAAAGATTTTCTTTATAATCAAAATTATTTTATCGTCATTATAATTATTTTAATCTTAATTTTATGCATTATTATTGGTCTTGTGTTTTAGTAAGTGATTCAATAGATTTTTATTTTATTTTTATAATACTTGGTTTTTTTTTGTATATAGTTTTTCGAGAAATCAACCAAGACATGTATACCGACCAGTAAAATATTTAATATCGTGCTAATGATTAGTATACATAATATGTATTCTAGGTTAATAATGGAAATAAACGAACAAACGATGAAGCAAATTCAAATCTATATATAAACTCTATTGAACATAAAACATCATCAAATGTTTCAATAAGCGTCAGTAATCCAGATTCAGTACACTCAGTAATATATATCTCAATATTGTCTCTTATTTATCATTATTCTTTTTTAGTCTACTCCAGATGACGTGCCTGTTGAGGATGATTCGATAGTTGAAAAGCATAGCTATGACTATCTTCCTATTGCATCAATGCAAGAAATTATAGAAATGTGTTCTCCACCAAAAATGTTATCTCAATCCGAAAATTAATTTCGTTGTTTCGAACAAATACTATACGATGCAAAAAGTAATGGCCCCAAAAAGTTGATGCTTATAGTTTATCGTTAAACGACTTCTGAAAAGAATTTTATGCGAATTATTCATATAGGAAATTTTCTTCTCTTTTATTTTTTATTACACATTCATAAAGAAAATAACACGAGAACAAAGAAAAGTATTTGTAAAAGAAGATTACGATTTTAATATATATAGGCTTGTGAAAAGAAAAAGATCTTGTAAAATAATAGGCGATTATAATTAAATATTATCTTGCCAAATTCTTACAAAATTGGTGAGATTATCATACAACTGTTGTCTTGATTTTTTCGTGCATCATTATGCTTATACATGTGTGATAAAAATACATTATAAACAGGTTCAAAGAACAAAATAATATCCTATCAATACATTTTTATCGAACAGATATAGAGATTCCAGATATTGTGTTGTAACTTTGCTATAATAAGTGTGAACTAGAGATGTGCGGAATCAAGTTTTTTTTTTGGTACCAGTTCCGACAACTTCTTTTCTAGTAGTCCCGGTTTCGGTCTAGAGAAAACTATTCTAGAATTTATTCGTAGTATATTCAAAATAATTTTTTCCTACTGGTTTTTTTTTCTATTCATTTAGTCGATGCTTAACAGTTTTTTTTGGTCATCTCTCTTGAATATCATGTTCTGATTTATATGATTGATAAGATCATTTAAGGGGGAAATAGCTGATTCTTTTTTTAATTGAAGTTGATCAAAACTTATAAAAAATCAAATGTTTCCTCTCGATTTTTTAATCAAAAACAGAGCTCTGATTTCAGCTGTCTTTTCCTTGAGACAATCTGCTCAAGGCCATAGAATATTTTACTATAAACTTGAAATTCGATTCCGGTCTCGACAAATTTTGTTTTTGTAATCCTGCATATTTCTAGGGTAAATTCATTTTGTAGTTATTTCTCTTTCTTCTTTTATTGTTTTGTTCATGAATGTGTAAGAAAAATAAGTTATAAACGATTTGAAAGAAAACAACATTTTCTATCAATCTATAATAACAAAATAGAAAGATTTCCTTTCCAGAGTAGTTTTTTTTTCTCGAAAAAGATAAAGAAGGTTAACATTTATTTATATATCATAATTTTTGCATTGTATACTATTTGTTTGAAGTCTGGTTATGTCTATGTACATATTGTCTAATGATTTTTCCTTTCATTTGAAATTTTGAATCAACAAATGCGTTTATTGTATTTATTACTCTGGAATTGTATTCAATATGTTTTATATGCCCTTTATAATTAAAGAATCTGTATTATATGAAAAAAGAAAAAGTAAAAAATATCATATTTTACTAATTTTGGGATTAACAAAGTCGATTAAGGTATCAAATAACAAGAAAATTGCTTATATTGAATCGAACAAATCAATTTATTTTATAAGATACATCATGATGATACTCGTTATTTTTCTTCTCTTTTGGAGTTTTCACAGTTTTAAAATTTGTATTCATGGAGCTGAAACCGATCTTTCAATGTTAACTGCGAATCAAGCTGAAGTATGGCTTAAAGCAGTTTCTGAAATAAACAACAAAAATCAAGAACCACGTATTGAAATAGTTCATTTGGATCATGGAATCGATATTCCTTTATATGATGATCGAAATAATATAACTTATCAAAATCGTCATTTATTTAAACAAAATATAAACAAAAAGGTTAATTATTATCTATTTGAAAATCAACTTAATCCTTCCATCTCATCAAATACCTATGATCAATGTCATGGAACACTATCTTCAAAACATGTTCAACAAGATCTAGCTGGCATATATGTATATGCAGGTAATCTAACCAGTTATGGTCTTGGAATAATTATTGTTGAAATAATAAAATCATTTCAATGGTTTAATGGTACACAATCTTATTTATTTAATAGTCAAACAAATTTAAAGAATGGTACAAAACTTTTACTTGGTTTTGAAACAATTATTTATTATAATTCAAATAGTGATTTAATATTATATAATGACAAAATTAATGATATTATTCAACATACGAATATATCAATTGAAAAAGATAATAATAATAATCTTGAAACATTTATTCTAATGGAAAATTTATCATGTCAACGGCATGAACGTATTGTTGATGACGCTTTACGTTCACTTATTTTTGCTTGTACTATTCAAGTTACATTTAAGTGTCCACTTCAAATTGGCTCAACTTGTTGGCTTGAAAATAAAAAAATATCAAATATTCATTTAAATATCAATTCATTTGCGTTCATTAGTGACCGAACAATAACTGTACGAATTGACGTTTAGATAATCATTTTTATCTATGTTTGAATGAATAATAAAATAAATCCAGAATTATATAGTTTATCCAGCTTATAGATAAAATTCTACAAAACTAAACTAATAATAAAATCAATAAGAAAGAAAATTCAAAGTTCTAAAAAGATGAACATATTATATGAAAAAAATACAAATTATTGTATTAATTGAATATTAAATCTTAATATATATTCTAGACTTTCCTAAATAACGGTTGTTGTAAAAATACTCAACCATACTCGAACAGGATACAATAGGAAGCTCATATACTTTTTTTGTTAGATAAATCGCGATCTCTACTTTAAAAGAACATTTTTCATCAACTGCTACTTTTGTATTAGTTATGAAATTATTTTGAGGTTTACAAAACTTCGAAAAAACAGACTAAAAGTTTGATGTTTTGGAAATTCGCCAGTTTGACTGTGAATGAAAAAACCTTCAATCGACTGTATTTATAGGTTATATTCGTCTATGTCGTAGCCATAAGTTTTATATGTCATTTCAGATAATAATTGTTTGATTAATGCCTGTCACAACTCATGCCACTGCATTGCAATCTCAAACCGCTGAAAGAACAACATTGCGAAAATAATTGACATATAAAAGCAGCTCGTAAAACTAAACAAGTTGAAAAAATTGTTGCATTTGTTACAGTCAAAAACAAGATCATTAGCTGATACAATCAATTATCTTGCTCATCGTCCAAGAACCTTTGAAATACTCGTTAAAATTACATGTATAAACAATTACGCTAACAGACTTACATGAAAAAAGGAATTTTCTATCTAACTATTAAAATACTCAGGTCAAGAAATGTGAACTATTTCCTCTCGGAAGACTCAAGAAAATTGTAGGAACTTGGAAGCAGGAATCCGGTAACGGGTTTCAGTAACCGACTCTGCCCAGTTACCACTGAAACTTAAAAAACTCGATCACTGAATTTTTGCTTCCAAGTTCCTATCATTTTCCCAAGTTTTCCGGCAGGAACTTGCTGGGAATTCAAGAGTCCGGCCGCTTAAATCATTGATCTGAGTCCTTTTCTTCATACGAAATCCTTTCTGCAGTCAGATAATACCCATTATTGATATTATTATTGTGTTTTTTTTGTATTCTCGAAAAGAGCACACTTCATAAAACTATAATTTAATTTAATTTTATCTATTCAAATTTAACATAAAATCAGCATTTACAATATCAAAAAGCTTCTAACGATAAATATTTCCATTAAAAGGATACGAGAGACATCTATCTTCAGTCAATCAATTGGCAAATATAACTATATCAATCTTAATTGATGCAAACCAAACCATACCTTGTTGAAGCTAGCCGGATAACCAATCCAATTATTCTGAGTCTTCCACCAATAATGACGCGAGCACAAAATACCGAAAATCGTCTACAGAATATCAACATATTCTCCCTAATAGCCATCATAAAACAGATGCCAGTATACTTAATATAATCAACAACATCACTATAAAACTATTTTGCTAACTACATAAAGGCATCAGTTGGCGCAGCTGGTTTCATTGTTCGAGAAAATGATGTTCACATCTTCACAGACCCTGCCTGAGGCTCACAGAAGTTGATAAATGTCAAAGTATTACTAATACCAACACCATCAGAGTGAACATCTGTGCTGACTTCTAAATAGCATCAATAGATACAGCTGATTCAGTTGTTGAGGAAAATAATGCTCACACCTTTAAAGACATCATCTGAGTTCCTGGAAAATCTTTTCTCCTGAATATATGAAGGAATTGATTATTTGTGTGCTGATTATGTTTAGTGCAACCTTGGCTTTGTGGAGTAACTGCGTTCGGCATTAATTTGAATATTTTAAGATGCTGAAAAAACCATAAATGACACACGTCTAAATAAGTTTTTTGCAATTTCACCTTGGCGCAGCATCATTTTCTCTTTTCTATTCGTTTTTTTATACTAAAAGCGAAAAGAAAAAGCACGTCTAATGATGACTTTTCGAAGATAACCAGTGCTTTTCCCAATAGAGTATTGAAAGTTGAATTTAGTATTCCTTTTTTCAAAAAAAAAGGTTTTTCTGGAAGAAATAGTATAAGTTGGTCATTCCTACTTCTTGATTGTTTTTAACAAAGAAAAAGATTTTTTGAGTTCTTTTTTTTCTACTAAATTTCTAAGATCTGACATATTTTGAACAAATAATGCACAAGGAATTCCGTTCATAGATAGTTTCTAGAGATTATGATTGAAGTCCTTCCAAAGACTATTTTATAAAAATTTCAATTTCCAATTGCTTTTTATAAAAGAATCAAGAATGCATTTAAACAAATTATCGAAGCTGATATCGATCGAACTTTTGATGCGCTACATTTTGATGTATTTTTTGGTATAAATCCGCCTATGTAGTACAAGATAATTGAGAAATAGCAACTTTTCAAATTGCAAAAACATTGTAAGAACTTTTTTAGATTATCAAATTTGTAGTTCAGACGTTGCTTTTTCTACCAAAAAAAAAACTTTGATTAGTTTAGAAATTGGCAATATCATCTAACAGAGTTGACATTTTTGCAAAGACTTTTGTATTGCATGTTAATTTTTGTTTCCAGATTTTATACTCGAAAGTGTGTATGACGTTCCATAATATACGCCATGATTTCACATTCCATAAAAAAATGTTTTTCTGAAAACTTTTCAGTGTATGATGCTCCTTCAAATAGGATATTTGGAAAGAAAAATTACTCATTATTTTGAAAACGATAAAGTTCTCATCAGTAATATAAATTGTCCGTCATAAAAAAGGCATGTAATTTTTAAGACATTTTACCTTTAGAAAGCTTTTATCATCAAGATGTGACTCGTGTTTTGCTAATTTTTTTTATATATGGTGTCCATTATTTTGAATGATTCATAAAAAACCACAATATGAACACTGATTGTACCTTTAAGAGAAAAGTCATCGCAAAAGTCACAATCTTAATTATTAGTTATTTGAGAGACAAGTCAAATACAAAATATTGATCTACTGTCTGATGAAATGATTGTGCTTATCTTTTACTAGTTATTTCTAAATGCACTGTGTGAATATTTTTTATAAAATGAAGTAAATAAAGAGATTTATATATATTTAGAATCAACATAATAGCACTAATAATTTCTACTAAAAATTTTGGTGGTCATTTTCAGAAAAAATGATGGATGGTATTCTATGCTGATTCTCTTCCACAACGGCAATGCTTTGCTGTCAATGTGAAAAACTTTTAGAATTCATAGAACAGTATGTGAGCTACATTTTATGCACTTTATGATGGGTTGAAACTGATTATACCAACGGCTTTGGTTTACTTTTCATTGTTGCTTACGCAGACTAAAGATGACGCCATTTGATGACCTCTAAATGTTAGAAAAAATAATGAAGACCACGATGAAGATATGATATTACTATTTTATAAACTATCCTGAATTTTTTATGAGATCATCGTTTTAATTAAGACAATTTTTTAGTCACCAGAAACAAGTGCATCAGTGGATTCGTTTTGGAAATGATGGAATGGGTCGTTCGCATCAGCTTGTAGACTATATATTTCATTTTATCATCATTAGGATGGTCATTTTCAAAATCTATTTCTTTTGTATTCTTCTTTAATGGTGATTTACGAATACTACGATATTTATTGCTTAACAAGTTGTCCAATAGAATCACTATTTTCTTCCAGCTGAATGATCCAGTTCGGCTAGCTTCGCAATGGTATGAATCATAATCTAATGTTCTGTTATGTGGCACTTTTTTTTTTATAGTTACCTATATTTGTTTCTATTCTTAGTGAACCGTATCGAATTATAATTTAGAATATAGTTCAAATATGGCTTGGCTATTAAAACAAGCAGAAGATATTCTTAATCGCGTTGATCAACAAACAAATGCAGCAATAAATCAACATCATATAAAATCAACAACAATACAAACGAAAGAAGAATCAATATCTGATACTTCGTCATTAAATTCATCAAATAAATTAACATTAAATTTTGATGCAACAAATCGATCAACTATTGGAAATCGTCGTAATAAAAAAAATGATGATTCTGATCTCATTGATTATCTTAATAGTTCAACACTTGTTATTGATAAAACAAATCGTACTCTACCTTTTAATAATTTACTTAGTGATACAACACGTACAGCTAGTTCACCTAACATGTTTGTTGATGATACATCAAAACCTATTGAACAATCATCATCTAAATCAGCTTCAGCTACACCACGATCAATAACACCTGCTGCTGTACAAACTCATGATGATGATGAAGGTCTTATTTTAGTAAGATAAACGATTAAAACAAAAACAAAAGAAAACAACAATTCCTAGTATTAATTAATTAATTTTTTTAAATTTATAGGATGTTCCGTCTAAACATGAAACAATTATTAATAATAAATCTGAAATTATTTCAAATCAATCATCAAATCTGAAAGATGAAATTGTTGCTTCACTACATACTGAAATTGAAACATTAATGCGTGATAAACGTCAATATGAAAATGAATTACAAACATATAAACGTCAATTAATTCAATATCAACATCAAATAGCTGAATCAGATGCATTATTACGTGATTTACGTTCACGTGAATCTGATTCAATTGAAGTTTTATCTGCAAAAGATTCACAAATAGCATTACTGCGTGTTCGTTTAGCTGAATCAGATGAATTATTTAAAACAAAAACTTTACAATGTGAACAATTACAAAATCAATGTGCACGTATATTACAAGATCATACAGATTCATCTGGTATACAATCACAAGCATTTGATAGTTTACAATTACGTATAACACAATTAGAACAAGAATTACAACAACGTGTAAATGGAAATGAACGTTTAATTGAAGAAAAAAATTTATTTGAAAAACGTTCAAATGATGAACGACAACAATTAATTGAACAATTAAAATTAACTGAAAAACGTTTAAATGATGAACGTTTACAAATACATGAACAACAACAACAAACAAAACATGCAAAAAATTTAATACATCAATTAGAACAAGATATGAGTGAATATAAAGCTAAAGCACAAAGAATTTTACAAACTAAAGATAAATTAATTATTAAACTTAAAGAAATTGTACAACATAAAAATAATACATCAACTAGTGGAGATCAACATGGTATGTTAGAAAGGATTACTTTAGAGTTTATATCGTAAACTAGATGCTTAAAATAGAAAACAAATTTTCATAAGTATATATTGAAATTTTTCAAGTTCTATTGTGTTGCATTATTACGCGAGAAACATCAAACTGCAATTATAATAGAATCTATGAGAAAGAACATAAGATAGATACACCAATATTCATATTTTACTTTTTAACAAGAAATGACAAATCTAAAATTGATACTAATTTTGAAATTCATATTTCGAAATTATTATAAATTTTAATTCGTCGAAATTTCTACAAATTAAAAAAAATTCCTACGAATTTGAACTAATATATATGTAATTATCTGTCTTTTTGAACTCTATCATTCTAAAAATAGCTAAGCAACCAGAAATTTATCGTCTTGAGAGTGGGTGAAGGTCAGGGTCACGGTGGGTATATGAGTGAAAGTGAAGGTAACGGTGAGAATGATTGTAAGAATACGTTATTGAGATGGACTGAATAATCACTTTCATCGTAATTGGGAAACTACTGCTAGAAGCAAAATAACATTTCTCTTGTTTTTATCTCTGATATCTGCTTTTCTGTCATTTGTCATAGGTTATTTTCGTCAAAAATCCGAGATATAGTAAAAGTTACTAACAAATTGAGATTTTTCAAGGTCTCCAATCTACACTAATCAACTTTGATGGAATGCTTAACCACTTCTCCTGTGTTATTTTTACTTGAGAAAACAATATTAATATTTTTCTTGTTTTTCTTCGAAATCTTTAATCAATTCTTTACCTACAGAAGATGTTGAAATCTATACTTGTTAAAGGATAAATATTTTTGAAGAAAACACAATCAAAAATTCATATCATACGGCTTGATATTGTAATTTCTTATATCAATTCCAACCAAGTCATCGAACTGAAGTAAAAAACAAACGTACGATCGAAAATTACTTTATTTACTATCATTCTATTTTTCGTCATCAATCTTTTGTCCAACATGATTTCAAATTATAGAGGATCGAAATTTGTACCTTTCTCCCCGTCAGAGAGCGTGACAAACAGTGTTGATATACGATCACAAACCGTATATCAACAATGTCTTGTAAACTAAAATAATAACTATTTCCTTATTATATTTCTGGAGAGGAGGGTGAAGAAATGTGTACCAAAATAGATAGAATAAAACAATTTTTCTGTGATGAGCAATAGCAGCTATGTCGGATTTCACGTTTTATTCCTGGAAGAACTGCGCTAACAATCTTTTAGCTTGATTTTCAACTCAACTAAAACAAACTTCGATTATCAATTTATTTTTTTCTTATTTCCAGACATCGAAACATTAGGTACAACTGATGATCCTTCAATTCATGATGTTCATCTTGTTGGAAATGCACCACCATCACCAACAACATCTTCAAATTGGGCATCTATTCAATATGAAGAATTAAAAGTTGAAAATGAATTATTTAAACAAGAATTACAAGCACGTGAATTAACAATACATACATTACGTAGTGAACTTCAAGAAGCTGAATTACTGATTCAACATGCTGATGAACAATTATATGAACAAACAAATCAATTAAATGAACAATTAAAAGATGAACATGCACGTTTAACATTAGCTGAACAAGATTATCGTAAATTAAAACAAGAATTAACTTATATGCATGAAGAATTTTATAAACAAAAACAAACTCATATAACACAATTAAATGAACGTGAACGTGAATTAGAACGTCTTCGTTTACAATTAACAGCTAAAACAATAAGTCATGTTAATGATGATGAATTAGAAAAACGTTTACAAACATTAACAGAATCTTTAATACATAAACAAACAATTATTGAAACATTACAAACAGATAAAAGTTCTTTAACAATGCAATTAGAACGTTTAGAAAAACGTTTAGATGATTATGAAAAAATTTCTTCAATGACAACAAATAATTCATTACAACAATCATCTAGACGTCTTCAAACAACAACATCATCAACAACAATATCAATGGATATGGATCACAGTGGAATGTATGATAATGATCATGAAGATACACTTCGTCCTCGTATACCTTTATTACGTGAAACACCTTATGATCCTGATATAGCAAAAAAAGTTAAACGAGCTGCTAACGAACTCGATAAACTCGGTATTCGTTTAGGTATATTTTTAAAACGTTATCCAGCTGTTCGTCTTGTTGTTATTTTTTATGCTATACTTCTTCATTTATGGACATTAATCGTACTTTTTACATATACACCAGAAGTTCATGGAAATATGAATCCACTTGATATGTCAAAAAAACCTTAAGACAGTGATATTATATCCATATTTACTTTTTCTTTTTTCTTTTTTATACATGTAAATAATTTTTTTTTGTTTTTGGGAAAGGAAAATATACGGATTTAGCGTTCTTGAGAGTAAACTAATTTGCGTTGTCAATCATTGTAAAGTTCGAAAAATTCTCGGTTATAAATTTCTCATGTTAAGATTGAAAAACATTTAGACAAAACAGATTTTATCTGTCGAATCAGATGAAAGAAGTTCTTGCTAAGTGAAATAATCTTAGCAATCTATGAATTCGAACATATACAATATCAGATATACTTTATTGAAATCATTAAATATATAATATATAAAATTTTATTTTGCGAAGAAAAGTATTTTGAAGAATTACTTGTACATGAAAATGATCCATTCTTTTTTCAATTCGTTACTCTTTGGTTGTCTTGTTTTTTCGTATGATCTATCAAATAAGATGATTGAACATTTCAACTAATTCCATGAATGATAAAAAAGAACCAAATTCTGATTCGTAAACTTGTTTGACTATTGATATTTTATTGAACTTGTCAATGCCACTTCTTAATACCTTTTGTGTATAATTGTGAACTAGAGTTGTTTTGCATGTAACATAAATTCCTATGCATCATGATGCTGAATGTCTTATTGCCATGTTATTGATCAGTTTTCTGGCAATAGAGTTGAAGTTAGTCGAATAAAATCTTTGATCTTATTCATAAGCCAATCGAGTGGTGCTAAAAGTCAAGATAACTTTGTGAAAAAAGTAATAGTAGAACATTCATATTGACATTCAAGACAAGATTTGTGTCAATTCTATAGTTTAATTTCCAATCTATTCGTTGCTTCAATATTAAATTTATCTGTTATCTCATATAGAGATGTCTCAATAATTGTATTGATACTAATGTCCGTTTTACAATAAAAGGTAGGTTGCCATTTCCTGAATAACTTTCGCTCAGTACAAGATATAAATCTGTGGTTTTCACCGTTTAAAAGAGTGATATCCGGACCATCGATCTGTATAGAACTCATTAAGATGAAAGATGCTTTTTTCTATAGGTGCATTTGGATCAACACTTTTTTCTTCGCATATTTTCACGATAATCTCAAATCAAATTATAGTAAAATGTAGTTCATAGTGCCCTTTTTTCGCTACAAAATGATCACATTTTCTTTGTAAATTCGTTTAGAATAAGAAGTTGAATGATAATGAAATATGTGATAATTTTATAGCGAAAAAACGATGATTTGAGCTACATATTGATATAATTTGAGTTGAGATTATTGTGAAAATTGATGAAAATACGCGAGAAAAAAGGTGTTGATCCAAAAATACCTATAAAAAAAACATCGGTCGTCTCAATGAGTTTTATACAGATCAAAGGTCGAGACATCGTTCTTTCGAACGGTGAAAATCGCAAATGTATATCTTTTACTCAGCGAAAGTTATTCAGAAAATGGCAACTTGCCTTTTATTTTGAAACGGACATTAGTATAAATATTGTGGGTTTTAGTTTTTAATGCAGTGATGGAATCTTATTGTAGATGTCAATTAGTAGGAAGATAGAATTACTGCTCTAGCAGAACCAGAATAAGACGGACATAGAAAAAGTATGAATTAATCGAATTCTAAATCCAAACAAAACTCAACAGTATATGTTAAGGTTCGTTGAGAGAAAAGAAAACTGCTAAATGAATCATGACATTAAAAATCAAGTTTTCTTTCACCATGAGGTTTGATAAGAACATTGATTTGAAAGATGCACAACGAATGGTGGTATATATTTACCGATGGTATGCCTCCCATATTCTTCATATAAGTAACCTATACTACAGCTAAACACTCCGTCACAACTAAGGCTCCCAAAACTTATTTTGGATAATGAGTTTCTCAGAAAATATTTTAAAATCAGTGAATGATGATGCATTCAAAAGTAGAAATCTTGAGCTATTCAACCAGGTGTGAAATTCAACAACCGATAGCGTGAACAAAATTTAGAATTTCTGAGTGGGGAGGGAGGAAAGAGGTTTAACAATACCAATAATGGTAAGTAAATCATCAAGGCAGAGTAGAATATCATTTATATTTGTATATTAATTAAAAAAGTATCTTTAATACAGATAAATATTCTTAAAACAAAATTGATGGATAAATCTGTGTTTGTTTTCTTAGTTGATTTGTCTCTATTGAAGGTATGAATGCATATTCGATGATGTGCGAAAGAAAGGCGGCTATAACTTTTTCAATGATTTTTGACTAGAGAAACGAATATATGTAGGTTTCTAGAGGAAGACTTTCTGTATTGAAGAGTGTATGTATTATCAAATTCTATTCTGTGTACTGTTGATGTTGACAGATTGATGGATGGCGCCGCCTATTGAGTTGTCAACTGTCAACGGTATGCAGGAGAGCCTGATAATACATATGCCATTAGATAGAGGAAGTCTTTCTCTACAAGTCTACATATAAATCCTGTTCTGTAGACAAAGCTGTATAGTCATCTTTTATTCATTTACTATATCTGTTTCACTGCCACTCTATGCTTAAATTATCAATGCTGAGTATTCGAAATATAAACAAAGTTCATATACTTAAGTATATTTCAAATTTGAATTTCTAGAATTAACAGAAGAAGTTCATGTTTTAAGCTATGTAAATAAGATTTTATTGACAATTTTTTTTCTGCAATATAGATAAAAATTTCTAGTCGACTTCTGAAAGAAATCAGTTTCTATTGTGACATAGCAGAATTAATAAAATAGTTCAATTCGTAAAAGTCTTCGATTATGTGAAGATATTGTGATTTTCTAAAGTTAGAACTCTATTTGAACTTTGCAAAAAGAAGTTTTTTTTTTATCGAAGCTGAATAAGCACCATCGTTCATTTGTTATTTTAGTATCTGCAGCATTAATATTTATGAAAAGTTATACTTTTTTTTCTCAAAGTCTACAAGAAAGCTGATCTGTCCTCATTGTGCAAACTGATTTTCACTGATGTTTTTCTATTTGTATTGTCTATTTGCATTAGGAATGCAACTAATAGATCTCTTAGAGAAGAATATATTTTACGTTTCTTATTCTATGAAAAATAGTTTAATTATCCAATAAAAAAATTTCATCAATAATACAAACATCAAAAGTTCGCAATATAAGAAATTTCAAAAAAAAACATTTAGTTTGAAGTGAAGAACAAAATAATTATTCTCATGCATTTGGAAAGAACAACATTTGTTGACACTCAAGATTATTTTCTCTTCGATCGTTCATATTAGCTTATCACATTAGTCAAACAACTTTCAGTCTTACCTGCTGACTGGTAAGCGCCTTTAAATCGTCAAACCAAATCAAGTCAAAGTTGTTCGTCTGTCTGATGTAATATTAATTTCCTTCTTAATATACTTGAAATATGAGATGCCATAACATGTTGATGATTTTGCCCACCAAATTTCATCAGATTTCTTTGATACACAGTATATTGGAGAAAAAAAGAACGAATGAGTTGAATACCTAGAGAAGAAAATATATAGTAACTATTGGCTCTGATTGATTTATTTTAATGGAAGTAAAAAGGACAATCGTATCATGCACTCAAAGAAAAACAAGACTCGCTTCTTCTTTTTCTTACATTGTCTTCATGAGTCAAAAACATTTCGATAATTTAAATCTACCTTGTACGAAAAATATTCATGATATATTTGTCCATTTGTTTTGATTTGATATTTTATGTCAAAACTTGTTATTCTTATACTTTTATAGAAATATATTAAGTAAATAAATGAAACTATATTGATACATTAATATTAAGTTATAGAATTTAATAAATTTAAAAAATTAGAAAATCTGTTCTCCAAGTCTGGCGTGTTCTCAGTTCTGATTAATGATTATACATTCTCGACAAGAATGGCTGTACAAAGATGATCATCAATAAGATTATGAAAAAAATTTGTATCAAAATTTAAAATGGCAATTTGAACAAGTGTTTAAATTGTTAGCTTATTTTTCAATGAAACGTCGCATTTATCGTTAAACACTTCGAAAATTCATTTCTTTTTAGTCTTCTTTGATTATAAACAAGAAACCAATTACATTCGTCAAATTCTTTCTACATAATAATACTTTAAACAATGTCTAAAATGATATATAACATTTATTCATTATATCACGAACGAATAATGTCGAATTAGTTCATAGAAATTGTCAACATGAAGATTTTCATTCTATATGATTATGTATTGTTAATTTGCAATCTGTTTCTTATAGTTTCTCGAATAATGTGAAATTCATATCGAAGAATACGATAAACCATTTCAATAAATTCCATAACTGACAAGAAACTAATTCCAATCCATAATCCTGTTTGACCACCAACATTTGAAAGAAGATCAACTGGACCAAGTGATGCTTGTTGTATATAACTTTCTACTTGAGTTGATTCACATACAACTTCAAGTGAAACAAAATTATTTTGAACTTCAGATAGCCAATTTCTTGACCAGTTTGTTGGTAATGGTATAGAGAGTGATTCGACAAAGTTTTTAGTTGCATATGCATATGGTGGAGATGGTGCTGCTATTGAAGATGATGTAACAGTAAAACTAACCGTCGAACATTCTTGAAGACAATCCGAACAAAACTGATTCCAAATTGATAATGTCTTTGAAATTCTAACAGTGGCATTCAAATAACATGTATTATTTGAGCTACAAAGAGGTGCTTGAATTATTGTATTTGTACCAGGCAAAACAACCGATCGAGCTGTCCATTCATCGGGATTTATGCATCCACATTCTTGATAACTATGGGAAAAGATATTTGATTTGATTTGTAATAATACATATATAATAATAGATGCTCGTATACTGTTAGTTAAGGAGAGCGATCGTATTCGAATTAAATGAATAGTCTCACTGCCAAACTAACTCATTTAAAATATGAGCTGTCTATCGCACGCACGGATCGACATATTTGAATTTCAAGGTATTGATAGTCTATATCATGTGCCTACACTTCAAAATTTCACCAACATTTATTTTTCTTTTTTTCGTTATGGTTGAATACAATTTGATGAGTTGTATGAGAAGAAAAAATAAAATCTCATATATTCGAGAGCAATTTTACGAAAAACGTTTTTTTCATTATTAGCATTCTTTACTCCCTATGACCATGTCGATCCTAAAGGGACAATTGAGCTCTAGGACTATAGATACCAATAGTGAACTGAATCGAAGTAAAATACAAGAAAAAATTCTACGAAAAACTCCAAGGTACTATTATTTTTAAATATAAGGATAATAGACATTAAATTCTGACTATTGTTAAATTGCTTTTGAGTATGTGAGATATTATTTATTTTTGTTATGTAACTCACCGAGTTCTATCCAGTCACGACGAAAAAAGAAAAATAAATGTCAGTGAAATTTTGAAGTGTAGGCATATAAACTATCAATACCTTGAAATTTAAATATGTCATTCTGTGCATGCTATGAATAGCTCATAATTATTTTAAAATACTTGGTTTGGTAGCGAGAACATTTATTTGATTCAAAGATGATCAATCTCCTTAACGCACAGTATACGATCTTCGATTGTAAGATCATGATACTTACATGTATGCCTGTATACAAAGTGTATAACAAACACCTTGTGAATATGCATAATCGGCACCTTCATATGCACTAAACATTGCTTGCATAGCAGGTGGTATCTTAGTTGTACAGTCCGTATATGGTAATGATAAATATTGATAAGTCTTTTTCTTGTAACCTAGTTTATGTCTTCGTCCAGGTGCAAGCACCATGCCAGCAACATCAATCAGTGGTAATTGTGTATTGTCATGAATCATAGCGACCATTCCAGCTGACACATCTATTTATATAAAAAGAGAATAAACATATTTTGAGATGTGCTATGAAAATAAACCTTGTGCAACAAATGGAACATATAGATGACTTTGTGCATAAAGACGTAAAATAAGGTTTCCTGATCCTCCATCATCATTAGTATATCGAATATTGCTTTCATTTGTTGTTTTCTTTTTAGCATTAAATGTGAAACATTGACCATAAGTAGACGACAAAAATGAGATGAAATCATTAGTGGTACAGTTTCTGTCATTATACAAGCATTGGATTAATATTTCATCGAGAGAGAAAAGATACTGAGTCAGGGGTTCACCTGCATTTAGTTGAACTCGCAAAAAATCACGAAGAAGAACAGTCTGTTCTATAGTAAATGTAGTTGTGCCATTTGTATTGGTTGCATTAATTGAATTTGTATAATTTAAAAAAGGTTCAATTAAACGATCATAACGAGCTCCTACATAATTACAAAATGTAACTGCAGGAAATACTTGTGATCGTTCAAAAGAGATCGATACAGATGTTTGTGTGGGATATTCAAAATAACTTTTAATCGATTGAGTTACAAAATAAATCATAATACCAGCAAAAATAAAAAATGAAATAGTCCAAAAAATACGATTATGTTTACTTTGACTACGTGCCATACCAGGTAAACCATGAGTTGATGTATTCAAAGCAAATTCTCTAACGATGGAACGACGTCGATGTTTTGGTGATTCTAATTTCCATGCTTCTTTTGTTATCGAATTAACTGGAACTACATGATTATTCGCTGTATTTTCCATAACTTTCTTTTTGTTAACTTAGTAAAATGAAATTCTACTTTATATGTGTTAATATCAACTTCACAAGCAGATACTTGAGTAATTTCCGTAGTAACTAAGCACAATACTGCTGTTTTGAATGTGATCGGTTTTATATATAAATTATGAGAATAAAATGATCGATTGTTAAATTATTCAAGTACGGAAGTAACTTGCGATGATTTTATGTCCTATGAAAAAAAAATTGTTTACCAGGGTGATGTCAAACAATACATTGATTGTTTTCTATTATCCGTTAAAAATGAAAGAAAATTCAAAAAAACTTATTAAGAACTTGATTGGTGTCAGCATCATTTTTATATTAGGTTCTTTAGCAATTCCTGTTTGATTGCTAATATTAGTTTTTGTTTTTCTTCTCAAGTAATAATTAACATTCACAAAGAAAATTTGTTTTTTGAGAAAGAAAAGAGAAATTGTAAGTTTTCTTTATCAGAAAATAAAATATTAATAACAGCTATGAGATGAGAACTTTTTTTGTTCTAGTTTAATTTACCAATATAAAAATGTCTTTTCGATTTAAACGATGATGACATGCCCCAAACAATTATCTTCATTCAATTCAGAATATTTCAATAATTTATTTGTTTAATAGTTAACTCCAATTTATAATACCTATAAGAGAAAATCTTTAATCCAAAGAGAAAAAAAAATGAAGAAACAAGTACTATTATCAGATTTTCATGCCTTCTGTTTAATTTTTAAAGCTTTCCAATAATTAATCAGTGTACGTTCTCCAGTAGAGATATGTGAGACCAAGTGTTTTTGAGTAAATGTGTTTTGCTTATAATTCTCAATACTGGGCGTGTGTTTTAGTAAGTAAGGATAAACCAATTCTTCAAATTTCTAATCGAAGTTTAGAATATTCTTAGTATTGAGAAATACCGGACTCCTAGCGATTCTTGATGTCAGTTATGTTCAATTTTGAATGCTCTGTCCAAATCTATTCTTAGATTTTGTCTAATGTACAATACAGGTCTCAGAAATCTGTTGTAATTGACCGAAAAAAACTGAAAATTGCAAATTTTTGCTCAATTCCTAAATGTTTGTTTTTTATTTCATGTATTTCGACTACGGTTTCTAATAGAGCAAAAAGAAACTGATCATGATTGATATAAACAATCCACAGGAACAACGTTCTTAATAAGAAAAAACAATGTCATCATTGACATTATGATCTAGGAATTGGTGTATGTCAACTTTAATATGACGTTACATTTTCTTATAGAAGATCATTCAAAAAAGGCAAATTTTTATAGATTTTGGGTTTTTATTAAAACGAAGACAGCAACAAAAGTTAGTCGCCACTCTCTTCGTTTATAGCTAAGATAGTTGTGAATACATCTGATGATCGATAGTGAGTCAGAGATAAAATCAAGCGCTCAATTTAAATTATTCCTTAAACTCATGTTTATATCCGTTAACAGAATTCTCTTAGTAATTAATTTCATAATAGTTACTTCACAGTTCCTTTCTGACTTCGATCATCTGATTGGTCGAAGCATATAACTTTTCCAATTTAGAGTGACAAAAAAGAAGCTTTGATTCTAGTATAGCGTGATTATCTTGTGGCAAAAAGTGTCTCATATTCAATCGTTCAAACAATTATTCGCTTTTTAGAAAATATCGATTTATTCATCAATCGATATTGGAAGCTTCGGATTGTATTTTGAAGCTAAGTGAAACTCGAATGCCATCTTATTTTATTAGTATTTTTCAATCTCTATTTATTTAATCAGTAAATATGGATCATATCGAGTGTTAAAAATTTTTACTGCAGTGTTGCTATATTAGATGGATAACTAATGCTTGAAAAAGTGTGACGTGTTTTGCTTAGTTTTGAATATGAACTTTTTCGAGAAATATTTCTTAACTTAATTATAAATTACAGTTCACGCTGTTTTTCTTTTTTTATACAGTATAAAATTCAACAGATAATTGATTCATCTTGTTTGTTGTCATGCACGGAAAAGTTTTTACTTATTATCGAATACAAAGAATATCATTTTGATTTAGTCATTTGTAGCTGAAATTCAACCTCCTTTAACTAACATTGGCTTCTGAAAGTGAATTATAAAATAGGTCTATATTCTCTAAATGAATATAACCGTTTCAGGTCAACTTACTGATTTTAAGCTGTTATGATAATTAAATTTATTAACATTAACTTTTATTAAAGATTGATTATTAGTATAAAAAAAAGTCATACTTATTCTGTATCTGTCGATATACGATTATATACTGTCTAATAGTATATGAGTTTCATGTCGAATCATCTTGAATATCTTCTAGATAAAAAATCTTGAAATTTCTTAAGTGAGAATTAAAATAATGTACTATCTTCCAAGATGAGATAGGAAGAAATTGTTTAAAACTAAAGAATAACCTAAAAGTTTCGACCTCTGCCTGAAATTAACCTTATCTATATGAATACATATATAGATAGTTAACTGAAATACACAGTTTTTTAGAGAAAGATTAAAGCTATCATCTGAAAAGAAAATATGTCGAATTATATCGTGATTATGAAAAGTTATGGTTGCTTTATTGATCGTAACTAAACATTTTACATCTTCCATTTTTTTGCAAAAACAAAATATGCTTGTAACGTCTGAAAACAGAATATTATTTTCTAGAGATTTTTACATGGCGAAACTCTATAAGAGAATGAATCTCATACAACTTCTGATCTTTTTTCCCATACAATACGGAGAAAATCAGAAAGATTAATAAAAATCTCATGTATCCAACATTAGACAGAGTAAGCTAAACTTTTAATAACTTTAGTTGATTTACACTCGGTCGATCGACTAATGTTATTGAAAGCTAAGCATACTCTCTCGTGCAACTTATGCGCGATTTTTATTAGTCAGTTTGATTTTCTCAACCTTTTCTTTTGTATTGGAAATATGATTAAAAGTTTTGTTTTAATATTCATATTCTTGTAGAGCTTGTCGAACTCTATTGAACCATTTTCTAGTATTGAAATAAATTATAAGTTTTATATCATTATTAGATTTTAATGAATAATGGAGAATAGTACTCATAATTTAGTTTGCGATTCTATTAATTTAAATATTAGAATGTCATTTTTAACATATACATTTTTTTTACACATTTGCTCTACTTGATGAAAAGTTGATGTAATTTTAATACTATTAGCAAACCATATGTTTTGAAACCAGTGTATACAGCTAATGTCCAGCAGATTGATTTGATCGAATTATTTTATTTTATTCAAATTGTTTAAAGATTTTTTTATTGAATCAAAAAAAAAATGTATAGTTTATTAGATAATAAATGAAGTTGACAATCTACACATTAAAATAGACATATTATTTTTTTATTAATTCAATCAATGACTTGTTTCATCTTGTCAAATTTTTGATTTCTATGGTTTTTTTATAATATTTTTCTTCTTAGTAGTAGTAGTCATTTTTTTTGTTGATAATACTATTCGCGTAGTAGCTTTTGTTGTTGTAGTTATCGATTTAATACGAGTAGATGTTGTAGATGATTTTATTGTTGAACTTGTCTTTGGCAAATGAGTAGTAGTTGTTAGTAGTTTTGTTGTTAAAGATTTTTTATGACTTGTATTAATAATTTTTGAAGTACGAATAGGTAGAACTGTAGTAGTCAATTGAACTTTAGCACTTTTCACACTAGAACTTATTGTTGGTCGAATTGATGTTGTGCTTAGTTTTGTTTTATAAATTGAACCATTAGTACAGTGTAATAGAATACAACGACGTGTTGATGATGGTCGTTCACGTTGATTACATATTGATGAACTACACCATACTCGTCGTGTCAATGTGGAATTGTTACATGATCCAGTACACTTTAGAATAGATAAATAAATAGTAAATTTTATTAAAAGAAATACAGAGAATGGTTTAGTATTAGTTTTATTCTTGTGAGAAAATATTGGAGTAGTTATACAGGAAAAAAAAGAAAATAATTTATAAATAGTTTTTACTTTTGAATTAGCAATGATTATTTGCTTTATTATCCTAGAATATCATTGATCTACATAGATAATTTCGTATGTCAATAAGAGATAGATAAATATTTTATTTCGATTTAATTAGACCTTTTGAAAATAATAAGCGATTATTTAATGATAAATAGAAATTCTTTTTCATTTTATTGTGATTAACATTTTTTATGTTGTAACTATGATTTGATTCGCTTACAAGCACAAAAGTGCACGAGATTCGATAAATTGCAGTTTTCAAACTGTCTGAGAATTTTGATAGTTACCGACGAGCCAAAAATTGAATTCTAATTGTTCTCAGTGTCATGTTATCAGATAATCTGAGGGATGCATTCATCTATCATCAAAATATCATTAACCTTAATATAGATACGTTAAACTGCGCTTAGTACGATACTTTGGTTTGAGAAACTACCGAGCTTTGAAGGAATTCAGAAAAAATTCCTATATGACTCTGCCAGGCGACGTCGTTTCAGAAGTTTATGTGCAGTTCAGAAATACCAGAAGATATGTTTCAATTATTTTGAAAGAAGTATAAAGTAAATCCTTTATGATCAAATGATTGATTTTCCTTGTTATGACATAGAAGTAGTTGAGATCTTATGAATGTTTCAATAATGAATATCTTACTTATCTCATACTAACACTTGTTTTTGGAGTTCGATAAACTCTTGCACAGTTTCAACCGACTATCAATCAGCTTTATGAGATGTTGCATTTTTCAGTTTAAGATTTGTTCATATTTCTTTTAACTTAATAAAAATTTACATCATTCCATTACTAGTCTGTATATAATCCCATAATAGAATGGTAATAAAGCATACTTTTTTCCGATGCGTCTGTTTCTAAATAGTTGTCTCTCTCATTAAAATGTCCATGCAGACATATCTTTCAGTTCACGAAAGAAACTCGTTTGTTCGTTAATAGGAAACATGTAGAATAAATGAAATCGGATGCACCAAAGAAGTTACAATTAAACAGCAAAACGCAATAAACTACATTGCTATTTTGTGCTTGTTCTAATGGGGTGAGTTTCTATTACATTTGGAAAATCATAATCTTGAGGTTGGACTTCTATTTTGTGCGGGAAGGGGGTACTAATAATATAACTTCGATGATGCTAATTTCATCTGTTTCTAAAGAAGCTTACGTTATCTGACCAATGAGAAACAAGCCAATGACCACATGAAGCATTGCATGGTCGTCGATCAATTGGTTTTAAATTTTCATCAGCAGTACAGATTGCATTTGGATCATGTGAAACACATGTTACAGTTCGATATTGCATGGCACATGGATTTGATGAAGAACAATTCTATAGAAATTTTGCTTTTTTTTTCATATCACAAATTGTTCGGAAGAATCAAAATTTATACTTACTCCAATCCATTCACTTGTACTCCATTGACTATATGTTTTCATCTTACTACATTTTGGTATTGTTAATGACATATTTTGAGGACATTCTCTTATTGTAATAGGTATGGATGGAAGTCTATGTGTACATATACTTGTAGGTATTGTATGTGTTCTATTATTCGATATTGTTCGTACACAAAGAAGACTTCGTCGTTGTATAGCTTCTTGTGGCCAACAACGACCTTCACATGATCGCCATGGACCAACTTGCCAACGAGGAGCTGAAGGAACTTGTATTGGACAATTAGCATTTTGACATTTCAATGGATGAGGTTTTGATTTAGAATCACATAATTGATCAGAAACAACAATTATTTCATTTTGATGTGATTTAAAAGTACAATAAGGTTGTCGACTAGTACATGAACAATCATCATTTGTTTGATTTTCGAATGTCCATTTATAATAATTATTGAAAAGTTTTGTTTTATTTATTATTGTATTATTAATTATTTCCCAATAGATACATTTAACTTTAATTAAATCATTATTTAAAATAAGTAACATAATATCAATTTGTTCATTTAATGGATGTCCACGACCTTCAAGAATTTCTTGTTTTTTTCCACGTTTATACCACATTCGAGTTTGACCTATTTGAAAACTATTCTGTTCAGTTATAGAACGATTTCCATTTAAATAAAATCGATCTATAAAATAAAAATCAAATAGAAAAAAAAAATCATATATAAAAACAAACAAACCTTTTATTTGAATAGCTAAAAAACTAATTGATTGAGTTGGTTTTTCAATTTGAAATGTAGCAATACCTTTTGATATACTACCTATTTTAACATATGAACCATCTGGTGTTGTTTCATTTTTTTTATATTGAAATGTTTTTGTTATTTGTTGACAATAACTTCGATTTCCATTACATATACCACATTCATCTTCAATAGCTGTTGAATATAATTGATTATCACATCCTAATTTCTATAGTTTAATTTTTATTTTTATTATCTATATTATATTTAATTAATAGAAACTTACTTGACATTGTCCAGCAATACATATACCATTATATTTTATAAAATTTTCATTATCATTATCATCATCAATTGTACATTGTGTACCATCACGAAATTTAATTGATTCAACTTTTCCAACTTCATCATCAGTTAATGTTATATTTGAATTTATTATTGTATCATTATCTAATGATAATGATAATATAATTGGAGTACAAAAAACCATACAAGGTACTGAAGTAAACCATGGTACAGTTTTCCATTTTGTACCATTTGATTTTGAATTTAATTCTTCACAATTTAAATGAGATTCATGTTTATAATTAATATTCGATTTTTTACAAGACTATTTTAAAGATACATATTTCTTTTTATATTAGGCGGTGAAAACAAAAAATTATTTTACCGCAATTGTACAAGTACGATATCGTTTGCGTACACCTAAACAATGTTTACCATTGAAATCTGGTCTAAATAATTAGAAAGACAAAAAAAAAAAAGAAAAAAATTTATTTATTTCTTATATTTTTCATAAGTTTCTACTTTGGATTTGTACATGTTCTTTGTTGATATTCAACACCTAATCCACATGTATGTGAACATGAACTCCAAGGTGTCCATGGACTCCAACCGCCATTTATTGGTGGAGTTTCTGCTCGATAATTCATTGGAGTACATCGACCATGTAAACACCACTAAATTAATTTTAATAATTTAAAAATTCTCTTTCGTGTTCCACACACTCCTATTGAGTCATTTTTCACTCATTCATAAAAACTACCTATGTGATGACCTTTAATAAATTACAAATCCGTAAAAAACATTAAATTTCTTTTTAGCATTCCTTGCCTAAGATTTATGAGTTGAAAAACAGTTTTTTTTCCTTTTTATTGAGTTACACATACTGATTATTCTAATGTTTGTGATGTTGATATATACTCTACAACGAATATAAGCTATTGTAGAGTAGTTTTTAATAATTTCTTGGTTACAGATGTGAAAGCAGCATTTTTTATGACAATCTGGGTCATTTTTTCACCTATTCGTAATAAATAATATGAAAAACGATTTTTCTAGAATTATTCTATTTTCGATATAAACTCATAAATAACATGATCTTTGTGCTAAAAACTTTATTACAACGAATAGCCAATCAAAAAAACATTCCACAGCAGTTTTTAAATAATTTCTTATCGACAAAAGATAAAAACCTGAAGTTTTTGCTATGATCTTCTATGTTGGTCAGACTTTAACAACAAGAATGAGCGATTTCGTATTGGAATCAAAACCAATGATTTCATATTTAAAAAAAGAAAATAAAGACTGGCGATACTAACACGATTCTAGAAATGAAAGATTCAATTTCAATCCGAAAATAGACACCTTTGCATGTATCTCACCATATATCATCGTCCGAAATGACTCATTTTCCGAAAAAAATAATTCATGATAAGTAGGTTTCTAGCTTTATACAGATAAAATAACAATAGTATAACTACGAAAAAATTAAATTGACAATAAATGCAATTTTTATATCATTTAAGTAGTGTTCTGTGGGAACAATTTTTCTAGACTCGCGTTTTCATAATGCTTTCAGAATTCTTATTACGATTTAATTTTTCGTGTTTGAGAAAAACTATCATTACCAGGCACTAGCTTCTGTCAACATCATACCTTCTGCAACGTGTGATAATCTTAAATTAAAAATAAAATTATCATTGGTGGTACATTTTAGTAAAATCAATCAATTATTATTTTCTACGTCGACATTTATCAACGTTAAGTTAAGAGAATTCTTTCCTTCATCAATTGAAAAGAGAAAGCTTCAACATCTTTTTTCTTTGAAAGCGTAAAGTTTAGAGAGTATTTATATAAAACAAAAACAATTTTCGAGAATGTCTATTTTTCAATATTGTTCCCATTTCCAATTCACATGGGAAACAGAACAGGGAAAAAAAGCTTGTTAGCATAACCTCTTCGAGACTAAAATGTGGAATTCACATGTTTAATTTAGCATCATTATATTAATATAAAATACTTAAGGTGAAAAATCTCTCGCAGACTATTGTTGTTTTCCAATGGTAATTCATCTGTCTTATTTATTTTTACATGTCAAACAGAACTTTTTCTTTTTTCGGTTGTCTTGTTACTATTCACTTGCTATTTTCCCATTTTTCTTAATCTAACATTATTATTATTTTAAGCGTTGATTTAACTGGCAAATAAGCCTGTTGTACATGTCCATTATATTCACAACAGATCTCAACGCACTATTATATATTTCGAGTTAGAAATTGAACTATTTAGAACATTTACAAATGTATACCAGTCATATAAATTTCATCGAAAACTTTGGAATGTTCTAAAACAGTCGCAATTATGTCGTTAATACCGTTCAGTGTCTTTTTTCATCGCTGAGGAACTCGAGGAAAAGAGTCTGATGCCTATTGTACTCAATAGCTAAGGTCTATAATGGGGAGGGGAAGTCGTCAAACTTCGACTTAAAACTTACACTCACACTTTTTTACAGCAAAATAACTGCATCCAAATTTAATCCTATCAATGTCACAAGTTATTCCCACGGGTGATTCTACATCAACTTTATTAGGTCAGTGCCAGAGTATAAAAGGTTAAATAACTGTTTTACTTTATTTTGACCACATAAAGTTCCATCAACTGGTTGATTTGCCATGGATGGTATACATATAGATCGACCTTCATGCATTTTTGTACACATCTTTTGATTACATACATCCTTATTTAATTAAAACAAAAATATTCTTAAGAAAAATCGAATATAAATTTTCATACTATAGGTGGTTCATCACCAAGAAAACAATAAGTTGAATGAGGTCCCATATCAAGACGACATTGTTCATCAAGATCATATATAACACCAGGTAATATATCATCAAATGATTGAATTATTGTTGGTTTATTATTAAGACATTTTGCCCAACCTTGACTAAATTATATCATAAAGAATTTAATTAAAAATATATTCTCTCTTTTTTTTTCGTTGTCTTTAAATTTACTCAAAAAAATCCGTTAGATTATCTCGACTACATTGTGACCACATATTTATCGGTACTTTAGCATAACTTGGTACCATTATTGTATCACTATTTGATAATCCAGAATTTGATATACAATGACCTTTATCACCATCATGACTCATTCCAAGACTAAATAAAATATTCAAATATATATATATATATATATATTGAAAAAAAAACAAAGTCTTACTTATGTCCTATTTCATGTGCAATAGTAAAAGCTGAAATAAGACCAACATCTTGATTGATATTACAACTTCGATTAACCACACACATGCCAGCCATATTAGCAAGACCAATTGTTGAACAACTTGAATTTTGATGACATAATGATTTTCTAAAATGTTTAATAAACAAAAGAAAAAACTAAATATGTATATATATATATATATTTATCATTAAATTTATTGATTATGATTATTATATTGTTAGAAAATATGCAAAGAATAGATTGAATTTTAATATTACCTTGTAAGAAAAACACCAACATCATGATGAATAGTTTGATTTTTCTTATTAGTTTTCTTAATTTGTTCTTGCCATTCACAAAATTTATGTAATGTTTCATGTGATCTTGATGCCATTTGAAAATCTGACTATGAATATACGATACAAAAAATAAATAAATAAAAATTAAATTAAATTCACTCTTCCTACTTCATTACTAAGCATAATTATTCGTGTAAGAACAATTTCAACAGGATAACCAAGACTAACATGTGCATATATACTATGAACCATATTCATCATCGTAAGTAAATATAATTCAGTAATATGAGAATGTGAAAAATATTCCGATACACTTGCATCAGCAACAAGTAAAGTTTCAATAAAACGTTCACGAATAACTGAACGACGTATTCGATTATGTTTATATGTTTGATTTCTTATATTTGATGAATTCATTTCACATGACCAAATATGATTTTGATTTGATAGAAATTTTTGTTGATAAGTAAGAATATATGATTGTTCATCTTCATTAATAATTGGTTCTAAAAAATAATCAATTCCATTTTGAGTATGATGAATTAGACCAGTCTAGAAGTTTTGTTTTTTAGTTTTTTTTTAAAATAAATTTAAACAATCAAAATATTGTAAACTTACTAAACCAGAACAAATTGAAATAGCAACTATTGAATTTAATTCTCCCCAATGTCTTACTGATCCTGTATAGAATAAACAATTTGTTATTTTAGTTTTAATTTGATTATTATCATATTCAATAGGAATATATGAATTAAAATTTTCATTTAATTTAAGATCAATAATAAATGATGTTAAATTTTCATATGAATTTTGACGATAAACCATATATGATTTATATTTATTTCTATATTTCAATTGTCCATCATCGATTGGTATTATTTTTACTTGTTCAACAATCCAATCTTTATTGGTCAAAGGTAATTCTTAAACAAAAATCAATTGATTATTTATTATACTCAATGTAAAATAAAAAAACAGAACTTTTTATTTTATCTACCTGATGATCGAAATAATGACGATATACTTCCATTTGTTGACCATATAAAAAGCAAGAAAAAAACCATATACAACATGTTCTTTTTTTTTGCACTCACATCTATGTCTGTCTATTGAACTAGTGAGCAAAGCAAATCATACATATATTCTCAAGAGTAACGCGTGACTAGATTTTTTTTTCTTGTTTTAATCATATTTATTCATTATTATAATAAATATGAACAAATTAAAAGCTAGTGCTATTATATACAATAGTATTAATTGTAATCGAATTTATGATGACATTGTATATCGTCGTAATTCCAATGTAAAATGATCTATATGAATGAATGAATGAATGAATGCATGCAATAGAATGATTATATAATAATAATTCACTTTCAAGTAAACAAATTATTTCAGACTAATTTATTATCGGATTATATTTCAAAAGAAACATACAATAAAGAATTATTAAATGATTTACAAATCATTTTGATAAAAAATGTGAATAGAAATATTGAAAAAAAAAATACAAAGTAATTTGCAGAATTTCTTTTCTTATTCATAGGTATTTTTATTTTTTATGCTTTATCAACATAACAATCACTAAGTTTAATATATTAAAGTTAACTATAGATGAATAAACCAGTAAATATGAATACATAAAAATTACTGTTATTTTATTTACTAGCATAAATGTGAGATGATATAGGATTAATTTTCTAATGATTAGAAAAAAAAATGTCATAAATAATTCAATAAGAAAAATGATTTCATACATTACAATAATGTTTGATAAGATAAATGAAAAAAATAACTTTCACAATAAATATGAAACTGTTTTATATAGAAAAATCTGTTAAAACTAAAATTGTTTCAATCATTATATATTGGCGATAATAGCTAATTAGTATAGATGAAAATATGAATTATATTTAGTCAACTAGAATAATTGAACAAATACTTCCTCTTTCCGTTTTCATCTCGATGATCATCATACCTGACTCACTACATTGTTTAGTGTGTATTCAATAAGTGCTATATTCAAACATCGGTATCACCAACTATAGAATGACATTGGACAAATTCACTAATGGTTATTTGTTTCAAATCACCCGTTCGATAGCATGCTGGCTCAGTTGTGATATACATCTATCCTCATGGCTAGTATATGGTTAGTCAACGTGAGCGGTGAGCACAAGAACTCTATCTAGAGATACAGTTCGTATTAGTTGTAAGGAACATATCGGACTATTGAATCTGTTGCTGGGCAGCACTCTATACCACAAAGTAACCAACCTTTCTCTCTCAGAATAAAAAGCTGTTGCCTTCTATGATGAGATCACACATCACTCGTCTCAAGGTGGTTTTTCACTGTAGATGAGTTTTGCTAACATCTACCTGAAAAATCAAGAGTTTTTGAAAAATTTCTCTGATATTCAAATAGGTGTAGTTAACAACTAAGGACCGAGAAAACAGATTTTTCACTAGCAAAAAAACACTTTTTTTTTACTCAAAATCTAGGTTTTTAGATGCTAAAGCTCCGCTAGTTCGTTGGATTTCTGAACAATGATTTTAAAAAACCCATAATCTTTTATTCTGAAAGGAGGTTAGCCAAAAGACAAGCGTATTTTTCTTCTTTATCTCAATAATAAGTATAAAAAAATTCGATGCATATTTCATTATAAGGAGTGTTGCTACCATAAATGCCAGACATTATACGAATGTTTCAAAAATTGAAAACAAGAAATGAATCAATATTTTCATTATTAAAAAAAGTTAAGTTTTCTTTTTTCGATCTGTAAATTACATGATATGATGACATATATATATATTTATTAAACAGGCATAAATCTTTAAAAGATAAACAAAGAAAATTAATATTATTTATAAATTGAATATCAATGCAATTAATCTAATCGTGCTTATATCACCCATTGTCATTTGCTCGTTTTTTGCAGAAAAATTTTAATTAAATAAATCAATTAATATGCATGATTACTAACGAAGAATAATACCTAAAATAATACCAACTATTGAACCTACTAACACAAATCCAAAAATAGTTATACCAACTATTACCCATACTCGAGGAAATGAGTCTTTTCTATAAAATAAATAAAATAATCTTAAAAATGAAGCAATATTTAATGATATTATATGTACACAGTTTTTTTTTTCTTTAAATTTTGATATATAACTTACGGTTGGTCATTTTTAGTAGCTAACGGTTGATTATTATTAGTGGGTAACGGTTGATTATTTTTACTGGGTAACGGTTGGTTATTTTTAGTAGGTAACGGTTGATTATTTTTAGTAGGTAACGGTTGATTAATAACGTTTTTTGGTATTTCTTTAACTTTTTGTTCTTTTGCACTTGGTATACTGCTCAACCAACTATCAACTGACTAAAAAATTAAGATATTTTTATTAAATAGATTATTTTATTTGTAATTTTATTTTTGATGTATTGATATACTGACGGATAGAATTCGAGTATCAACACGTTCATCTAATGGAGTTCGACGTACTTCAGGTTTACTAACACGTATAATATGAACTCGACGAGAATGTTTTAAGACTTTTGGCACTTTCATTGTATGTTTTTTTTTCTTATCAAACTTTATGTGGATGACAAAAAATTGTTCTTTCTTTCATCATTAGAAAATTTGTCTTTCATTTTTTATTCAAATAATGAAATGTTAAGGTTTTATTGCGTTTTATGATAAAATCGAGTGCAATACCTTATTCATATGTTCTATTGAATATAATATAAGAAAACAACAAAGCAACTATTTACATTCATCTTAGTCGTTACCTTTTTTTCTTGATTATATTTTTTTTATTTGTATTTCATTCTTTGAAGTATTTCTGTTTTTGATTAGATGAGAAATCACACCCAAAAATAAAACAAATAAATTAGTTGTTTTCAAGCAAAAGGTGATCAATTGAGTACTGTCTTATAGAGAAGTCTGTAACGTAAAGTTGATCAATAGAACATTCATTATTCTAGTAAAGATTTACATTAGAAATTGAAACTCAGAGCGAGAAGAATTTTTTATTATAATTATAATAATGTCTATATTTTAATAGGATTCTTTTTTTCTTCTATTTTTATTCATGGAAGAAAAACTATATTCGAGATATATGTTGAAATCAATCACAAATAAAACAATACTTGAAATAATGAAAATAATATATGCACTCAATTATATATATATATAAAAAGTTGGCATAGAATTCTCTAATTATCTTTTGTTTGAATATCTGAACAAATGTAGAAATTCTCAAAGAAAAAAAATTTTAAATCTTGAAGCTTGGTGATTATGAGAAATGATACAAAAAAGATATAAGTTTCAGTTAATGCTTTTATTTTTCAATCAGAATTTCTTATAGTAACCGGTGATCGAAAAGTATTTTGATAAAATTCATGTTTCTGCTGTTCTCATAATGGTTTATGTCTGAAATTCTTTTTTGATACGAAATACTTTTCATTTATTGAACTATATTATGCCAAAGATCACACATAACGAAATAACACTAAAAGCTTCTTTTAAGATAAAGCCAAATTTGTGTTATAACAGATCAATTTATGAAATGTTCCAAAAAATTCGACCCATAGGAAATTATCGTTCGATGTTTCTTGATACAATATATGAAAGCAATTGAGAGACTAAAAAGAAGAATTTATCAAAAATTGAAACAAGTTGTCCAATCGATATAAAATGATTTTCGAACAAAATTAAGAAAAACTAAAAATAAACAAACATTTTCAATATTTTGATTATGTAATTTTATAATATTCATAGTGTGTATATTTCGTATAAAAATAAAATCTGCTACAAACCATCAGTAAAACAGGAGAAACATGGATGTTAATTTAATCAATATATCTTCAACCACTCATTATAATAGAATCAATCAAAATATGATTTAATTAAAATTAGAGCAAAGTTATTTGTATAAATTAAAATATTGAAAATCGACTATTAATCAAACAATAAAAAGTTGGTATTTTGTTATTTTACATTCAAATTTATTATTTCTTAAATCTTGTGAATCAAAGTCATGACTATGATAAATTATGTCAAACGAAAAGTACTAAAAAGAAAAAACCGATTTATCAATCATATACATTATTCTTCTCATAGAGAAAATTGCTTTGTTTTTTTCGTAATTACAGTAAATCAGCATAGAATGTAGTATAATAATAACCATCTGTTCCTGTTAATAATATTTGAAATGATATAGTATAAGTTGATCCGGGTGTTGTTGGAAAATATTGACCCAAAAAATCAATATCAGGACCAAGACAACTATCCGAGAAGCAATTACCAACTCCTAAATAACAATCTGTACCGGATATTAATTTTCCACTTGTACCATAATGACAATGGGATGTACACCATTGTACCCAATTAGATATTGATGTATTTGAATCTTCAAAACTTGGATTGTTAAGTAATTGATTAGAAGGAAGAGCATTATCAACAACTGATATATCATCTATAAGCCATGTACGATTGATAGCTGCTTTAAATCCAAATATAAGAATATGTTCTGATTTTGTTGCGGTATATGTATACGAATATGAAGTCCAAGAAGATGAAGCATAACCACTTAATAATCCTAGATTGCCATGACCACGACTCGAACATCTTGTTGCTATTCATTAATTGATAAATTTTTAGAAACTTATATTAAAACTAAGAATAAAACACTCACTTGTCTCTGTTGTAGTTGTCGTCGTTGTCGTTGTCGTATCAGTCGTGGTACTTGTTGTTGAAGTTGTTGAAGTAGTTTCTGATGTAGTGGTGCTTGTTGTTGTAGTTGTTGAAGTAGTTTCTGATGTAGTGGTACTTGATGTGGTGCTTGTAGTACTTGTAGTGCTTGTAGAACTCGTTGTGCTTTTAGTGCTTGTAGTGCTTGTAGAACTGGTTGTGCCTGAAGTGCTTGCAGTACTTGTAGAACTGGTAGTACTTGTAATACTTGTAAAACTTGTAGTCGTTGAATTGATCAAAGTGCCTAGAACAATAAGACTATTAATTTATGATATACAATACTGGGGACAATTTTTCAGATAGTTTTGTTTTAAATATAACTTTTTCATACAGTTGACTTTTGAAATGTGATTTGCATCATAAGTACAGTCAGTGTTGATACTATGTCTACAGGAAATTTCATCCTCATAGTAGAACTGAATATATAACAATTGAAAGTTATCAATTTTTGTTGGACAAAATTTTTTTGTATGATCTCTTAAATTAAGCTATTGTTTTTTTTTGACAAGTGTTCACAGGAACTGAAATCATATAAATGGAAAGAGCAAAATACAAGCTACATTTTGATAAGTAAATCTTTCTCAAAACAAAAGGTTTATAATGTGAAATGCTTACTTTATGACAGATTTCATGTGAACTCTTTATCACTTTTTATATAATGAGTAATCTTTCTTTCGAAATATCATATTTGAAAGAGCGTCTGATGCTAGAAATTTTTCAGAAAATGATCTCTCAAAATCAAACAAGATGTTTTTTTTGACAAACTTTAAGTCACCTGCTATCTTATGTGCAATGTCATATGCGCTTTCGAATATGATATTTGGAAAGAAAAATTATTTATTATATAAAAATGATAAAGAGTTCACATGAAGTCTACCATAAAATAAACATTTCATTGCATAGACATTTTACTTTTAGAAAGTTTTAGTTAAAAGTATTGAGTTCGTGTTTTACTCTTTTTATTTATATAGTTTCAGTTCCTGTGAACTATTGTTGAAAAAATGTCAAATAAAATTTGACTACTTCAGATTCATATATATTCAGTTTCACGATGACTATGAAATTTTTTATGAACATAGCATAAGATTCCAGTTAAACAGCCTTAACTCTGAAGGAAAGGTCTAAGGAAACTTATCCTTTCAGAATGTTTCATATCTCTTTTGACTCAAACTACATTTGACAAGTCAAACATTATAAGAAAGTTATACTGAAAATAAAATCTTCTGAAAAATTATGCTTAGTATTTGTATGTACAGAGCAACGTGTCGAAAATTTAGTTTTTTTGTTTCTCAATCATATTAGAACAAGTAGTAGCATTACCTGAAAATTTCGAGCAAGAAACTTAAAATATTTCAGAACTAAGTTGACAGATTTGTAACAGTTGAAGAGAGACGCTAAATGACATCTGACAATAATTTCTTGTAATAGCAACCGAAAATTAAATTAACTAATAAAAATTTACATCAAATGGAAAGATAATTTTTTTTCATAATAATTGAATTTTCCTCATACTATGTTGAATAGAATATATATAAAACTTACAATCAATCAAATATGAATATTTAAATAGATCTTTATGAACAAATTTTCTTATGTAATTCTATTCAATTTAATGTATGCATTCATAAACATATATTTGAATTATTCATATTTTGTAATCATAGTTCTGATTTATAGAATTGCTTTTTTGATTTAATCTTGGCTCATAATACATTTCTATGTGGATAATTTTATCTAAATGGAAACATAAACTTACTTATAGTAGTGAAAGTGGTTATCGAAGTAGTTGATTTTGATTGTGCTATAGTTTTTGTAATAAAAATTTTATATATTCAATGGAATCAATAATTATAGATAGTATGAAAGAATTACATACGTAATGTAGTAGCAAGCACAATACCAGCAACCGAAGCCAGAATAGCAGCTATAATACCACCAATCAGCAAAAGCATACAGAGTCGACGAGCTGGAATTAATCTAATTAATTAAATAGGCAAAATTAAGCATACAAAATACTTTTTTTTTATATTCATAGAAGTAATAAAATGAAATATCAATCGTGATTTATAAGAGAGAAGAAAAAACAATGAGCTTTTCATAGGATATTTTGTATTATTTAAATGAACCACACTTTAAGAGTATATCAAAGATATCCTCTAGAACTTCTTAGTTATTTCAAGTCTACTATCAACTTGTATCACGAGCATGTTAGTTTGAGTTTATTTTACATATGTGTATCAGATAATAATGCCCAAATATTCCATCATACTTCGCGATTTGAGTACTAGTGAGGTACAATGAAGTATTTGAACTTTATTGCCAAGCAGATTTATATAAAACGAACTAAAACTAATATGCTCGTGACACATGTTGATAGTAGACTTGAAATAGCTAATAAGTTCGAATCACAGGAATTTTCGATCCGGAGCTTAAAAATTGACTTTATTAATTCTTATTTCTTTAATTAATTGATACATTCCATAGTTTATAGGAGTTAATGAGGTCATTTTTGAGCCCGAGTCGAAATTCCGACCTCCTAATAGTTCTAGAGAATAGCTTTGACAAGTCCTTGGAGTACGTCGAAGTATGAAATTTTTGCTTTTTTCCTCTTTGAACACGAACACATCCTGTATTCAACCAAAAAAGAAAACATTGTGAAGAATAAGAGTTTTCATTTTGCAAACATTGTTCAAAGCTTTTTCTCTTTATGAACTGTTCATTTAAGGTGTGACTTATGAATGAATATCTTTCGAAAAAATATAGAAAATATTGAAGAAAAAATAAATGGGGGAAGACAATTTTCAAGTTTTATACGACTAAAAAAAACCTAGACTAAACAAAGAAGTAAGAAAAAATAACTTGTGATGATTGTGTAAGATTGATTGATAAAATTTCTAAAAGACTTAACGAAATAATAATAAGTACTGGAAAACAAAAAACACGATAGTTAATTGACATTTTTGTATAAAGAGCGTCCCATTAGTTCTTGGTCTCAATGAAAATTAGTTTATATGTAAACAAAGAGTAATTCTTATTCAACTACATCTATATGAGCTTCCAGTACTTCGGACGATGTTTTCAATGGTATTATCTCTTTTAATAATCGTGATATAAACAGAAGAAATATGAAAACTAGTATGTGAATACATAGGATAGCCACATCCATACCCTAAAACTACGTATTGATTTGTATAATTGTGTTACGTTACACACGGTGAATTCATAGTTCATTAAAACTTCCTAAAAAAAAATACTGATCGATTTCAAAATTTTAATTACCACGTTCCTTTTGTTTATATTACTATTATTAATAGGACTAATGTTATTCAAAACATCGTCCTAAGTACTCAAAGCTCATAGAAATATAATTAGACAGGAATTACTCATTGTTTACATATAAACTAATTTTTATTGAGGCTGAAAACTGATGGGACATCCTTCAATCAAACTATTATTTGAATCAGTCAAATATAATGTTTGTTTGTTTTTCTTAAAATAAAAAATTTTGTTGATTGATTTCGAAAAATTAAACATTCTGTTCTTCTTATTCTTACAAGAGAAGATGTCATTTCATATTAGTATATGTATACCGTATTTCTTATCAAATATTTTATTCGATCTACATTGTATTTAATCATACTTTACACTATAGATCTTTCTGAAAGTTAACATTTTATTTACCTTTTAGATACTGCACGTGCTTTTGTTTGCCCATCAACTTCATTAAATGCATTTCCAATTTCTGGTAATGGTAATGGACTTTGTACAACACTTCTGTAGCTAAATGCTGACTAAAAGATATAAGCAACATTAATATTTCATATTAATTTTTTCCTAAAAATAAACTAACCGGTGGTCTTCGTAACACATTGTCTTCAAGATTTTGAGGTTTATAGATGCTCACCCGTCTAACATCAGCTTGATACGGACCTACTGGAATATGCGATAATTGCATATTCAATTTATATATTGTTTTATTATCAATAAAATAATATAATTAGCAAACAAATTCAGAATCGCTTCTATTAAATTACTCTGTAATAAAAGGTTTCGATCCTTCTGAAAAAAGAAATCAATAGAAATAAAAATATTGATTCTTTGTTTAAGAATCTCTTCGTTTTTCTTTTTCGTTTCGAATGAATCTATGAAAAATAAAACAAGTTAAGTAGAAAAAAAGGAGAGAAAAAAAAGGTGTGACATTCTTGGCATTATAAATAGTACTTGATGCAGAAATGAACTCGTAGAAAATATATACCAGTTTCTTTTCTATTAATTCTATACATGAATACTATTACAATCGAAAAGACATTGATTCTACTAGTAAACTTATCTATCATATTTTTATGTCGAAGAAATATTTGTTTGAGAATTGTATAATTGATCAATTGATTTATCAACTGAAATGTAAAATGCGAATTTCTCTATTATAAAAGAAAAAAACATATTATGTACTTTCTAAACGGAACAAAGAAGATTGCTACTAATGCAAGGGGGAAAAAGCTGTTTCTATAGCGTTGGAATCACTGTAGAATCAATGGAATCACTCAGAATCCACAGAATCACGCAGAATCTGTGGAATCACTCAGAATCAATAGAATCACTCAGAATCACATAGAATCATGTAGAATCATGTAGAATCAATTGGTAGAACCACTATGGAAGTCATTCAGTGAAAGCAGTAAAAATCGCACGAAGTCATCGGAAATCATTTATACAACTGAAAGCAAGCAAAATCAGTTGTCATTAGAGACTTTATTTGCATATGAATATCTGATAAATAAGAAAAAATTCTTTTTCTTATTTTCGCACTTGTTTCAATTTATGAACAACCATTCATGGCACTTTAATTTTAATATATTATTTGTATATTATTTTTTTTCGCTTTATTTATTCTTGCAAATAAGTATTATATATATATGTAAACAATTTTTGTTAAAATAAATACCTTTCTATAACAACGTTTGTGATCTTAAGTGAGATGCAAAAATGAATTAATTGAACTAGATATAACGAACGTTCAAAGTTTTTTTTTCTTTCATTCATATATATTATCTAGACGGACAATAAGAATGTCGTCTGCTTTAGTAATTATTTTCTCGTATATGTCTATTGTTCAATTTCATCTTCTACACAATCAACATGACACGTATTTCAGTCGACATATCTCGTTTACCAAAAGACGTTTTTACTTATACAAACGAACGTTTTTACACATTTATTGAAAATTTCTGTGGTAAAGACGAGGCCGACTTATTATCAATTCCATCTATACGATCTGTCGATTCATTTCTTTCCATTGAAGATGCTTATTCCATATTTGCACTTGATAGTGATGACGTGAAGGAAATTCAGACACGATGTGGTTTCAAGAATCGAAATGGAATATATACAGTCAGACCAGGAATTAAAAGTTCACTTGATTATGTTAAGACACTTTTGAAAGAAATGCAAAAAAAAAGTCGTCAGAACCAAACGTATGCAACCGACTTTATTTCAATCAACTGGTTTATGTTCATCATTCAGTTCTAATAATTTATCTAATGTTAATACAACTGCTGGTTTATCCGTTTCAGAAAAAGATGAAGATGGACATCGTGATCTTATTGAAAATTCTATTCAAGATTGGTGTATTCAAAATAAAACTGCAATTAAAATTCCTGATTCTAATCTTATTTCTGGTATGCATTATCATTTAAAATTTACTTCATCTCTTGATAAAGCTGAAATTAAATGTTCATGTGGTTTAGTATACATTCTGTTACGTGCTGAATCCGGCAATTTCAAAGTAAGGCTATTTGTCAAAACATTTACTGTCTCCTAGCATGTTTGTTTCAACAAATTAGACGTAGTATGTGAGGTAGTAGGAAGTCGAATGTTTAACCTCAGAGTCTAAATATTTATTTCTTACCTTTGAATGGTACTGAAGTTAGGTAAAATATTTGCATTTTCGTAGTAAAATTACAAAATCGACCGAATATGAACTATTTATTAGTAAATGTAGTTGAAAAAACATCAATAAAAATTTTCTTTCTTTCTCTTTTTAATAGTTATCAAATTACTTTCGTCATTTAAAATCAGGTTGCTTGATGGTTCAAACTGAAGTAATGAATGATTCAATTGGTGATACAACACAAGATGATACTCAAGATTCAACTTCTATTTCTTCTTTACAACAAATATCAATAACTTCTGTTCGAAAAAGAACTCGACGATCAACATCTAAGCATACAACGACGAAAAAGATTCGAACAGCTTAGACGTAATACAACAGATAACTTAGATATTTCATTAATTAATTTTTTTATTTTTATTTTATCAATATTCAATTTTTATGAATAATAGTGACTGATATTTACTTTTGATGTTTGTTTTTTTACAGGTGCTTAGAATAATTTTCTAATAAAGATAGGAAATTTCTTGCTACAAAGTGCTTAATGATAGTAAATATAACAAAAAAAAATCGAAAAGTGTTGTCTTTCTCGTATTTACAATTTTGATAAATAAAATAAATTTTTTATCACATCTCTTTCTTTTTTTCTTAGTATACAAGTGATCGTTTCTGTTTATGCTCATTCTACCTTGTTTATTCATTTAGAAAAATAATAACATGACTCAATCACTGCTTTTATTTCCACATAATGTACTTGAATTTCGAGATGCTGCCTTTTTTGATTTGGTTGGTCAGTTTTGTGGTGAAGATATTGTAGAATATTTACAACTACTTCGTGTTCGTTCAGTTCGTTCACTCCTTGATATTAATGATATTTTCTTACCATTACAGCAAGATTATGTTGAATTAGCTATTGTCAAGAAGAAATTAGCATTTTGTCGTTCTGATGGTAGTTGTACAATCAAGATTGGAATCCGGCACGACGTTGATAAATTATTGAACAGCCTTCGAAATGCATCAATTAATAATGGACAAATGACAACTGCTGTTACTGATGAAAACGACTTAATAATACCATTCGAGATTTTACAACAATATCCATTTCTCAATGGTTTAATCAACTTCTTCATCACATCTTCTCAAAATTCTCATCCAACTGATAAACCTTTTCTACATTACTTCCTTGAAAACCTTCTTTCAAATTTAACTGTTGCCGAAAGTCGATATCGTTATAATGAACAAGTACTTGATTTCGCTGTCTGCTTATTTATTTTAGCAGACCGCAACGCATATGAATTTTTACGTATTAATATACCTGGTACATTACCCAGCTTAATCACAATTCGAGCAAAATTATCCACAGCAGGATTTCGTGCATTAGAAGGTGAATTCCGCTACGATGATATGAATAAATATATGGATGAAATTAATTCAAAATTTGCATTTTGTAGTGAAGATTGTACCAGTACTTTACGAAGATCGTATATGATGTTCGATCAAATTCATTTATTGGATTTACACCACCACTCGACGAAAATGGTATGCCTCATATTAAATATTTTCGAACAAACTCAATTGAAGATTTACAAAGTTGGTTTGAAGAAAAAGAAATGTCTCATTTACTTAATTTACATATGATCCAGCCAATATGTATTAATAATCAAATTAGTCCTTCTTTTGCATTAGCTGCATATGGAACAAATGGAAAATACACTGCCCTTGATATTATTCGTCGTTGGTATACAATTTTTGAAGAAAGTTCATCACGAGGTATACGGATCGTAGGATATTCAACGGACACTGATCCAAAGTATTTATTAGCCATGATGCTGGTTTCTGGTTTTTTTGGTGTCTTAATCAATAACCCAAAATCAAAACACTCTTCATTACCAAAGGTTGCTATACCAACTTCTTGGTCGTGGTTTTATTTACCAGGTGAACAGTTATTCTTATTCATGCAAGATGCAACTCACGTTTGCACCAAACTTCGTAATCGACTTTTACAATCTTCAGCTATTATGATGATGGGTGAAAATGTAATTAGTATTGATTATTTATTGCAACTTATTGAATCACAATCGAAATTCAAGCACAATTTGGTCAAGTCGGACATCTGTCCTCGTGACAAACAAAATTATAGATCGTGCGAAAAGTTATGTGCTGCATTAGAATATTTAAAAGAAATTAGTGGTTCGGATGCTACAGTCGTATATATCAATATTATTCGTTGTGTAATTATAGCATTCATTGATACATCAACAACAACTTCTGACCGGATATATCACGCCTGGTTAGCCGTGTTCCTATGTCGACTGTGGCGTACATGGCTTGATTTGATACCCAAACGACAATTAGATAAACGTATTTCAGAAATGAATAATATTTCCGAAATTGCCAAAGATAAATTCAAACAAAAAAAAACAAAACGAAATTTCTTCATTACATCACCGAGTTTTTTATGTCTTGAAATTAATGCACACAATTTTACTTATCTTACATTATTGGTTGTCAAAAATTAATTACCAATTGAAACATTAAATGTATTCCTCTTCAATTCTCAAACTTGTGAGAGATTTTTTCAACTAACAAGATCTATAACTGGAACGTTTTCTACTTGTGTAAATTTTTCTATTCAACAATTTCTTAATCGACAAGAGAAGATTTCATTCTTAAATCATATCAAAGCTCAAACAAATTCATCATTAACAACTACTACATTTAAATTTTCTAGTCATCACAAGACACAACGAAATTCAAAACAATCAACAATTCAACCAGAAAAAATTACCAAGCAACAAATTGAAGAACAAGTGGGTCGTGCGTTCAGCGATGCTTTTAATCTTTTAGTTCCATTGGGCATCAAACAAGTATTTACACAATCAATCGATGTTACTATGAAACAAGTTAGTGAACATATATACAATCATTTAAAAAAGTCTTCAACAAAAGCAGATTTTCTAATTCCAACATCAATTGATGAACAAAATGCTCAATCGGACTCAGATTCTGAAGGAAGTATTACGGAGGAAGATGAACAGAACGATCAAAACGAAATGGATATATATGATGATGAGGAGGATTACGATGGTATCGATGAAGACAACGACGATATCTTAACATCACAAACAACAAATAATCGTTTACCGACTATGAAAGGAGTTCGTAATACCATTAATCCAGATCTGAAAGACTCCTATTTCTTAGTTCGTATTGATGGAAAACAAAAGTATTTACATAAAAGTACAGCCATTTGGTATCTCACAGATAAAAAATATACATTATCGTCTGATCGATTAACTCGTGTAATGGCAAAATAACAAACAAAGCTAACAAACAACACTAACAAATAAAACGAAATTTTTTTTAAATAAAAATAAAAAGAATAGATATCCTGCTTAACTTTCAATGTATAATTATTTGATAAACGTTGTAGATGCTGTTTGATTTTTGCTACTTCTGAACATTTCTTTACTTAATTAAATATTTTGGCAAATTTTTACTATTGCTTAAGGTCATGCATCCTCACTTCGAATCATATAGAATCTTATAGAATCATATGGAATCACATAGAATCAATAGAATCACACAGAATCATGTAGAATCATGTAGAATCAATGGAATCATACAGAATCAATGGAATCATATAGAATCAATAGAATCACGTAGAATCAATAGAATCATGTAGAATCAATGGAATCTTGGAATCTTGGAATCAGCTTTTTCCCCCTTGTACTAATGCCTATTTCAAAAAATAAAGATGGGCGCATATTTTTTTCGAATAACTTTTGATAGAAATAAGATAGAGCACTGTGATTTTCATCATTGGAAAGAGGAGATGAAGTTGCATCTGTTCATATATATTATAGATTTTCCTAAGATGTTTTCTGAAGTTTTTTTAATCAAATTTATTTTAAAAAAGTGTCGGAAAAATGGTTCCTTTTAACATAAAAAAAGCAAAAACGTAAGTTTTTTTCACAGGAATTGCTTGAAAAATCGGCCGAGAATTTTGACTAGAGTGCCTATAACTCCTGAATAACTAAATATAGAACTCTGAGATTTGTGTAGTTTTTCAGATCTTCCATTGCAGGCTCGAATGTATACCTGATTATTAAAACTTCACTATAGTCATCTCACAGGATACGTTGGTTTTCAAAAAGGTCCATTGAAAACCGTAAAAAACCTAAGTCGAAAAAACTTATAATAAACGATTCGATGTGTCTTCATCTCCTCTTTCTAAAAATGAAGGCCGTAGTTCTCTATGTTGTTTCTATCAAAATTTATTAAAACAATTTCTATCCGCCTTTATTTTTACATGGGCATTAGTGACATATAAAGTAGATATTACTTTGGCATGAACTCATTGATTGATTCATATAAAATCTGTTTTACGAACTTTTTTACATATTGAATATGTTTGATCATTATTTAATAAACGAAATGTTAATAATATTATGATAGATTTTAAAGTCTTTATCAAAATCTATAAAGGTAAAATCTAGTCGCTATTGGTAAACGTATTTGATTTTTTACCATCGAAGTTCAAATGTGCAGAGTTAATCAATTTCAGAACAAGATACAGCAAAAACAAGAATTTTGAGAAAGAAAAACTAGATCTCGTTTCACAAATATACAGGTTTAAACAGAAGTCAATTTTGGCTTTTTTTTGTGACATATCCTTTACGTATAAAAAGTACAAATCATGAACTGATCAGTATTAATATTAATAAAAGAGGTAAACAATACAAAAATGAGGTTTACGAAAAGAAGACTATAACTATAAAGAAAATACAAATAAAAGTTAGAATAATAATTAGTTCAAAGGTGAACCACAATTATTATTTTGTGGATGATATAAAAATATTTTTTTTCTATATATTCAATAAATAAATAATTGAATGGATTTTTGGGTTCCAATAAAAAATTTTGATTAAAATAGAGAAACTGAATTCAAGTACATACAAGAGAAGACAAATGAAACGTAAATAAAGAAGGCAAGAAAAAAAAACAACTACAGAATTCTTAGAGATCTTATGAAAACGAAAAAATAAATCAGATATGTACACATACATGACTTTAATCATTGTTATAACATATAAATAAAGTCAAGTAAAGAAAGACTAATCAATATATTTCATTAATGTAAATGAACTTTCTCACTAGAAATATGCAGACAAATTTAATAAAGAAAACTGACAAAATAACTACAATGGACATTGATTATTTCGTTGTAGAAAGATTACAACTGACTTTTCAAATATTATTTATTATTCACAATAATAAAGAAGTATTTATTGAAGTTTGCAAAGTAATCTACTTCATACTCAAAATGAACAACTTACATAATACTCCTACTTCTTATGGTATTGAGTATAATAAAAAATATTTCGAAGACTTTTTTGTTGGGCAATTGAGGTCTGTTTGCAGAGATTTTGTAGAGCTTTCAATGATGCGTTTTTTTTTTAAATTCAAGATTTTGTCTTTTTTCTAAGCTGAGACATATGGAAAATAAACGTCTTCGAAATATTTTTTATTATACTCAATACGATAGAAAGTAGGACTATTATGTAAGTTGTTCATTTTGAGTATGAAGTAGACCATCAGAACAAGTCAGTAAGTATTTGTTCAAACATTTTTGTAGAACTTTTTACGGCACATCTTTTTAAAAAAAATTCAAGATTTTATCATTTATCTACAATGAGATGTGTGCGAAATACATCTTGTATCATGTTGGTCGATTTTGAAAAATTCATCATTACATTATCATGTTTATATTTTTATTATTATCAGGGAAGATGCTATTCAATAATATATTATTTTAAAGGTCGTCACAAGTACTTCAAGCTGATATAGAAACATAATAGTCAGATATTGTTCTGTGTGTCCATATAAACCAATTTTGTCGCGTCCCAAGACTTATAAAACATCTGGTATAAGTGAAATTTAGCACAAAAATAGAGCCAATAGGAATAGAGATAAGCATATGATCACATCTAGTGCACATTATTTTTTCATATCGATTCGCTAATAGTGCGTGTAACAACACACGTGGTAACATATCAAACAAGATAAGATATTTCTTTGATTTGTTATATAGTTGAATTCTTTCTCTTTCTTTTTTTATTTCTTTGTTCTTCATATATTTATCTAACTGATTGAATTTTCACATCCATTTATTATCAAAATGGATATCAATCATCGTTTAAATGATGTTGAACAATCATCAACGGTTTATATTCATCAAGCTGAAAAATTTCATGCTGACGCAACTCATGTAAAAATGATTACTTTGATAAAAATAAAAATCATAATTTTTCTTTTTAAAATCTTCATTTTAGTTATCATCACTTTTAGAAAAATCTTTTATCGAAGCCGAACAATTTATCAATAATCGCATGCAAATATTAGCAACACAAAATATTGAAACAAATCAACGATTAGACAATGAACAAGCACTATTATTAGCTATACGTTCAAAACTTGATACAACATTAACTAAATTAACACAATGTCATCAAGAAGCAATACGTTTACAATCAAATACTGATTCTCGTTTTCGTTTAATGATTAATACAGCTAAAGGTCGTTTAGAACAAGTCGAAAGACTTAAAACAAAAATGATACGATATGAAAATTCACTTGAAATAGCATCACCAATATGTGAAGATACAAATAGAATTTTATCAAAATCTGATAATTCAACAACAAGAAAATTTCAAGTAAAGAAAAATAAATAAATTTTGTTGTTTTTTTTTTTTGTGTTTATCTGTCTTAGTTTTTATTTTATTTTTTTCTTTAAGGATGAATTAAAACATGTAACTGAAAAATTAAAAAAAGTTATTGATCTAGGTAAAGAAACTCGAAATGAAACACAAATATTACATGGACAATATGATACTGATGTTAATCGTCATATGGCTACATTAATGCGTCATGATAAAACTGAACGAGAACAAATGAGTATATTAATTGAACATAAACAAAGTTTATTACGTGAAATTGATTGGATAAATGAACAAAAAAGAATTATTGATAATTTTATATCGAAAATGGCTCCAACACTTGATAAATGTTTATGTGAAGGACCATCGATAAATAATACTAATCGTACCGTTCGATAACTTTTTATTAGCATATTTTTTAAATAAATAAAAATAAAAATCATTCAAAGTTTCGGAAAGTTTATTTTCAAAACGATAAAATTGATTTTAATTTAAAGATTTTTCCTTTTTTCTTATTGAAATAGAACGAAAAACTATCGTGCTCTTGTAATCAATGATTTTATTGAGTCAAATCATGCAATAAAGGTTTTTCATCATTTGATTTAGATCAACAAAGTTTATAATACTATTCATATGCGTTGACATGATATATACCAGAGATTCGCAACTCGGCGAGTTAAGGATATATAATAAATTTATTTGAGTCCAAAGACATGTAATAGTTTCGGCATATTTTATTTTTTTTGTTATTGTTTCGTGATAATGACGAATATGCTTCCGAAAAGCTTGAAAAAGAAAACTGTCGAATTTTAATAGAATTCAAATGTGTTCTGTGGTACTTATATACTCAATTATTTATTCAACTATCATTCATTTTCCTCTTCGTGCTAGATTTATATAAATCATAGCTATTCGTTTTTTTTTGTAACATTCACTTTTATTGTTCCAATGAACGAGGTTGGAAATGCATAGTTATTCATTCTAGTCCCATTATCTATTTTTGTATTTTGTGTTTTGAATCTATTTATGTGCATTAAAAATACAGGGTATTCGGACAGTCATTAACTTAAAAAGAAAATTTTATATTTCCATTATGGTCCTATTGAATGAATTGCTTTTCGTATTGATTGTTGAGAACAGTTTAAAGTTTTTATTCAGATAATACAGATTTCTCAAATATTCTGACAAATAACATTGTCACGTTCACTACACAATAAAAGTCCTTTTATGAGGTACCAAAGAAAAAATAATATGTAGAATTGTTTCTTGAAATTTTTTCCATTTTCATTGATTATTGTGAACTCCTTGTCATTCGGTTCTAGTTCTCTTCCTTTATAAATATTTTTTAGACATTTTTAACAAATTAAAAGCAACAATCCCAAGTCTAGTGTCTACGAAAACACTTAAATCGCTTTAGGTTTACTTAATTTGCATTTCATCGAAGTCTTCGATAAGGGAGAAACAGATGTTTGCTGAAGAAATGTGCCAATCATTCTGAGTTTTTCTGATGTATTAAAAAATTGCTTATGAAGAAAGAGGAATAGGTCTAGATGATTGGAACTCTACAATAATAAAACAAAATGGAATAAATTCAATACATTCCTATATATATTGTTTTTTAGCACCTCAAAAAAAGGACTTTAGTTGTGCATTGAACGTATGATTGTTACTTTGTAAGAATATTCGAAAAATTCATTTTATTGAATAAAACTTTGAACTGTCCTCTGTGGAAATCCTGTACTTTATCCACAGATGCAGCGAGGTGAGGAGAAGGAGGCGCAATCCCCTTTATCATCCCACTTCTAGAAAATTGTATATGTACGTTTTCAGAACTCAAAAAATTTCTTGACACTCCTCCACTTTTGACTTGTCGTCACATTGCTGCCTTTATTTAATCTTATGAAATAAAAGAATTAGTGATTTTTAGATGATATTGGAAAAATACATAAGGAGATGTGTGTTTTATATTAGATTCTAGGCGAGACAGTGACGAGATGGTTTTTTCGCTGACTCGTGGATCTCTAGTATATATTCCTTTCGAGTTGATGGGTCCCACTGGTAGGACCCGTCATATTTTAACAAGAAAATGACTAGAAAAATATTTTCCTTTCCTTTTTCCATAGGCAGAAGGTTATGTGTAATGTATTATCTGCTCTCTCTGCTATCGTTTGAATTATTTAATGCATAGCCTTATATTTCTTGTTGAAACAACCAAGATAATAAAATTTGCCACAATCAGAACAGAAGGTTTTTATTTTCTTTGTTGTCACACTACTTGCTTCTCTTGATTGTTGTTGTCTGATTTTCTCGTAGCAGCCAGCACAGCGTTAATGCCTATTTAATTTACAAGAAAAATTATGACAGAAGCCATATGACCGTGCTACAGTTTCGTGAAAGTCTTTTTCGATCTTTACTGCCTGATACGTCATTCGAGAAGCTGAAATCTGGTCCGAAGCAACAATGAACAAGTCAAATGAAGCGCAAACTCGCTGACCACGAGCTCGAAGAAAAGGAAGGATCGGATCACGATGTCCAAAGACGCTGTGCTGACTACTACGAGAAAATCAGACAACAACAATCAAGAGAAGCAAGTAATGGGATAGCAAAGAAAATAAAAACCTTCTGTTCTGATTGTGACAAATTTTATTATCTTGGTTGTTTCAAAGAGAAACATCATGCTATGCAATAGGTAATTCAAACAATAGCAGAGAGAGCAGATGATACATTACACATAACCATCTGCCTAAGGAAAAAGGAAAAGAAAGTGTTTTTCTAATCATTTTCTTGTTAAAATATGGCGGATCCCACCGGTGGAATCCATTGACTCGAAAGGGATATATATGATTTATGCTAAGGACATCCGCTCGGGTGTGGGCGTAGATCTTATCTTCATCCACATCCTCAAAGTACCTTCCACTTCTAAAAAATATCGACAAGTCTGAACTGGTGGCGCAGATTAAACGGAATAATATCATTCTCTCTTTTTTTTCGGCGGCACTCAGATGCATTTTTAGAATATTATTCGATAAAGAATTTTTTTCTACAATAAAACTGTTGCATTTGTTTTTAAAGTTAGGTTTTTTTTGGTTGTTGGAGTAATATTTAAGATATTAACACTTATTCAATCGACAGTCAAAAAAATGGAAAAATGATGCGAAGAATTTTTTTTAACAATAGTTTTCTGAAGTGACAAGTATGATACAAAATTCTGTATTTTTTTGTATATATTTCAGAATTTTTGAAGAAATATTTGCAAGAATAATCATAAAGTAAAAGCTGGAAAAAAAACGCTGTCTGACAGGATTATGTGATTGTTCTTTTTTTTTTATTTCGATACAACCTAATTGTTTATATTCTTTAACTTAGCAGTCACAACATTCACTTTGTTCAGAATTAAATTCTACACCCGACAGCACGAGAATGACTATTTCACACACTAAGTCTCGCTTTGAAGAACATACTTTTCCAACACGCATAAAAAAATATCAGTAGGCTTTAGTCTCAAGCTTTTTTCTCATGAATGATAGCACTAGGACTCTTGAAAAGGTCGTAGAAGCAGAGAACACAATATATGGAGAAAATTGCAGTTAGACAATTACGCAGACGTACATATTTTAAATTTTATTCCAACGAGAAAAATTTATACAGAACAGTTTTGGTGGAGCGAAAAAATTTTCTATCGAATAACTTCCTGAAAATATACCGAAATGACTCAGACCAGAAAATGACATTTTCGTATTTAACCTGCGTCACCCATTATACTTTATAGACTTTTATCCAAGAGCAAGAAAGTATTCTGTTTTGTCTCTCTGTCTATGAATAGAGTTTTTATAAAGTTATTTTCTGTAATGATTAGCGGACAAGCTTTTGTTCGATTTTTTTTCTATTGATATAATATCAAGTATAAGAAGGCATACTTTATCCAATGACAATCGTGTATGATAACATGAAATAGAATTTTGTAAGTTAAAGAAATTTCTTTTTACGTAAAGAAAAATTCACATTTATTATAAAGTTCCATTCAATTACGTTCGAAAATTTAGTTACTAGACGAGCCATAAGTTTTGTCGTTTTCTTTCCTTTATTATTGGTTTTACAAAAATGTTGCATATAAATCTTGACGTACGAAAATAAATTATGTACTCTGTTAACAAAAAAAGGACAAATAAAAGTCATGACAGTATTTTATGATTCATATTAAAAAAATATTTTGCCGAGCAGGTTTTTTTTTTCGTGTTCTATGTGTAGAATGATTTTTGCACATAGTTAAATAGTTGCCATTGAATAAGAATTAATATAAAAAAAACCTATTTGATGAAGGTCATTTAAAAATTTTGCGAAAATAATTCTATTATATTGCATCGTATGATTAATAATGATAATCAATGAAATTTTACAATAATTTTTGTTCTTTTATTTAGGCAAACGGCAAACTTATTTCTCACCATACCAATATAAATTAGGCGTGAATAATGTAGAAAAAAAACGTTTTTTTTTGTGATAACATCGTATTCGTTTCTTTCGTCTAGACAATTGTCAAAGATCGTGAAAAAATTTGAAAATATAATAAGAGGTAAATAAACGGAACCGCATCTGACGTTAAAAAAATAAGTCGATTCTTTTGACAAAAACAACGTTTTGGTGTTCTTTCAGTTTTGATAAAAGACACTTTTCTTTTGTCATCTGTTTTTTTTTCTCTTTTTTTTTTCTAGCTACTACATATCGACATCTTTTATTCTAATTCGATGATACGTAAAATATTACACGTGATATTGATTTTTTTATTTGGAATTTTATTAAAATTTGTATCAAGTACAACATATACTTGTTCATCGAATGCTTCTTGTGGATGTTCAATTAATTCAGCTATTTTAACAAAAATTATCGGTGGAGAAACTGCTGCAAGTCAAACATGGGGATGGGCTGCATCACTTCGTTATACATCTAGTGATTCTCATTTTTGTGGAGGATCGATTATATCTGATTCACATATTCTTACTGCAGCACATTGTACTCAAAGATTAAATTTTCCTTCTTCAGTACGCGTTTATGTTGGATCAATAGATTTATTTTCAGGAGGTCAAGTAAGAGAAGTTTCAAAAATTTATAATCATCCAAATTATTCACCATCGAATTATCGTAATGATATTGCTATACTTAAATTATCATCACCATTAAATCTTGATCAAGCTGGTATTGATCTTGTTTGTTTACCTAATGTATCAACAAGTGTACTTGCTAATGAAGAATATCCATCAGCCAATCTCAATGTAATATTAATATATTTATTTTTTAAATTTAATATATAATTTATAGCTTGTTGCTATTGGTTGGGGTGTTCAAAGTGAAGGTAGTCAAGTAGTATCTTCAATACTTCGACAAGTAACTGTTCAATCTATTGCTGACACTAGTAGTTATTGTCAAAATGTTAAGTTAATTGATTCATCGACACAATTTTGTGCTGGTGTAATGCCTAATGGTGGTAAAGGTGATTATATAAATCATATCTTTTTTTTGAATTCTTTTATGTAAAAGAAAAACTATTTTCATTTAGATACATGTCAAGGTGATAGTGGTGGTCCATTATTAATATTTACTTCTAATAATGTTTGGGAACAAGTAGGAATAACTTCAGTCGGATATGGATGTGCAAAAGCTTATTATCCCGGTATTTATACACGTGTTGCAGCTTATCAGTCATGGATAGAGGCAATAGTGAATCGTGCAAATCGAGTATTTATTATTTCATATGCAATATTCGTTCCATTTGTATTATTAATTCTATAAAAAAAATATTTCTCCATATGTTTTTCCATCTTTTGGTAAATTATTAATAAGAAGAAAAAGGAACAAAAAACAAAGTTCATCTATTTTTTTCTATCTGATATGTATTTTATTTTCTTATGTGATAGAAAATGATAACATCTTTTTTGATTTTAGATTCATTTTTTGATTTTTTTTTGTATTCTGTCATTGTTTAATAATGAATATAATTATTAATTTCGATAAAATAATTTTCTATAAGAAATAAATAAACAAATAAAACATAATGAAATCATTGATTTTCGATAAAGAATTTCAGTGTTTGAATATGATCTATCTTCTAATTCTAATTTTTTAATATTTGATATTAATGTATCATCAGATTTAATTATTTCTCGTATATATGAATCATAATAAGCTATTCTTGTATAAATACCAGCAAAACCTGGACTTGCACAAATTCCTCCATAACTTGTAATACCAATTAATTGCCAACGTCCATTTTTAAACAACATTAATGGACCACCACTATCACCCTGACATGTATCTTTTCCACCTAGAGGAAGACCAGCACAAAATTGTACAACATCATCATTAATTGTATTTAAACAAGATGCATCTGTTCGTGCAATTGCTTGAACAGTAACTTGTTGAAGTATAGGTGAATGTATACGTATAAAAGGTACTGTTGTACCCCAACCGATTGCAACAAGATTTTCACCTATAGGTGGATATTCAGCTTGTTCTAAATTAAAATCTTTTGTTGCTGGTAAACATATAATAGATATATTTGAATTAGTTAAATTAATTGGTTTATGAAGACGTAATATAGCTAAATCATTTATATATAATCGTTGATCATATAATGGATGAATATAAATTTTTGTTACATTACGTAATTCACCAATATTTGATAAATTAGTTATATCAAAATTAAGTGATAAAAAAGATAATGATGTAATATCATTAACACAATGTGCTGCTGTTATAACATATGATGGAGTTATAAGTGAAGCACCACAATGATGTATATCATTTCGTCTTAATGATGCCATCCATCCCCATGAATGAGAAATAATTACTGGTTCACCATCAATAATTTTTGATAAAATAATTGTTGATCGTTTTGAACAACCACATGTTGCATAACGATTACATGAATAAGTAATAGAAATTGTAATATCAAATATTGAGAATAAAAATAATAATACTACAAAGGTAATCATTATTAATAAAAACTATAATATACACAATCACCTATTTTATATTCTATACGCACTACCGACCTTTATAGTATGCGTTCAAGCCTTAAGAACCGAAGAAAGACATTTCTTTGGTTTCCTATTTTTTTTCGTCCTGCACATATGTTTTTGCGCTCAAGTGAAACGGTATAAGTCATATTCGTTTGACAATGGAGGCATATTCATCAAGGGCATATACATATATATATACATATATATATACCTATATAATGAAAGAAATAGTAAATGAAATTTGCACAATGCAAAAATTTTTTTTTTTTTATCTATGAGAGTCCCAGTTTTAATATAACGAAACAAAGAAAAACTATTAAAATATTTTTATAATATATTGATAATCCCATTGATAAAAGAGAAGCTTGTTTTAAGGTTGTATTTTCAATACAAGATATATCATTTGTTAAAAAACACGATATCCAATCTATATAATATGAAACACGTGTATATACACCAGGATAATTTGCTAAAGCACAACTAATTCCATAACTTGTTATACCAACTAATATCCATCGACCATTAGAAAATATCATTAATGGACCACCACTATCACCTTGACATGTATCTATGACAAAAAAAAATAAAATAATTAAATTTTCACTAATCTTTTTTTTGTATTATTCTAATAAATATTTCATTTTTCAATACCTTTTCCACCTCCTCGAACACCAGAACAAAATTGAGCATTATCATCATGAATAGTTCTTCGACAATTCATGGTTGTCTTTGATATTGTTTTTAATGTAACTTGCTGAAGTGAATTAGATGGAATATTATTACCTGATGATAAAACACCCCAACCAATAGCAATAACAGTTGCATCTGTTGGTGGATAGTCAATAGTTTTAGTTGATGGTAAACAAATAAGAGCTATCGAATGATCATTCATATTTATTGGTGATGAAAGACGTATTATAGCTATATCATGAACAAGAGTATTTTCATCATAATATTTATGAATATAAATTTTTGATACTGTTCTTCGTTGATCAATAATAGATAAATAATTTGAACCAGCATTAATATTAAGATTTGCTAATGATTTTAGTGATATAAGACAATGAGCCGCAGTTAAAATTAATGTTGAAGATATTAATGAACCACCACATACATGACTATTTCCTATACGTATTGATACAACCCAACCCCATGTATCTGTATTAGCTTGTTCACCACCAACAATTTTAGTTAAAATAGCTGGTTTTACTGAACAACCACATGTTGAATTCGATAAACAAGAATAAGTAATTGTGGTAACAGCTGTAAAGCCAACTTGTATAAAAAATAAATGTAAAATGAAGGACATTTTTACTCGCACGTCCTATTTCTCTATCGTTTTCGTTGATGATTTCTTATTGACACCAGTGCCATACGATATACGACGTATATATATATATTTATATATAAATATTTAATGGCGTATTTTATTTTTGCACTATTCAAAGAAAAGGATATGAAACATTAGGGAATACGAAATGAAAAAGAAAATAACGCAAAAGGCTGTTAGTCATCAAATGGTACACATCATAAATTTTATATCATAACATTAAAAAAATTATTAAAAATGTTGACATCTATTTTATATAAAAACAACTTCATAAATAATGTTTTGTTTTTTTTTGTTTTGCATTCAACTGTAATTAACTCGAAAAAAAAAACAATATCTATATTATATTATTAATATGGACTTTGTATTTTGACTCTCATATAATTGTTTCATATTTTCCAATCAATTGATTGTTAAAAAGCATGTTACTAAAATATTATTAACTGATTATAAAAAAAAAACAAAAGAATATTTCACAATATACAACATTTATAAAAGTCATATGTTTTTTACGTTCTTTAAACATTACACAGTTTTATGACCTATAAGGTGTAATTAAACGTTAATGAAAATTTGAATCTACAAGATTTTTTCTTCAACATCTTACAGAATTTATATAATATTTGCTTCTAATATTTATTATTCATAACAAAGTACATTTCAAAAAACAAGAACAAAAAGAAATATAACCAGCGCAGTTGCTACTTGATAATTAATGTTTTTTTTCTCCGTACATTATGACTTCCTATAACGATAAAAATTAGTTTACATTTTATTTTCTTTTTTGTAAAAGTTTTTGTTAATTATAAAGTTATGATAAATTTATGCCGATACAAAAAAAACAAATTTCCATCAAAAATATTTAATTTTGTTTTTCAATGATATTTTTTATAAGTACACGCCACATTCTCTCAAAAAAAAATTGAGTTTTTCCTGGTTGAGAAGAAGCTATATTTACATACTTTACATTCTATTACAAATTGTGCTCGATTATATTAAATATGACTTATAGAAATATAATATGTAAACTATTGAGTTCAATACTATTTTGAATGTATTATTCTAATGATTGGATAATGTTGAATTTCTTCATTAAGATATATTAATGAAAAGATTTTTTATTTTTAGTTTCTGATCATAGACAATTACGACATTATTCATATCTATATAATTAACTCACCACGCTATTTTTAATAAGCACCAAGTAATAATAACTTAAAGAATCCGACAAATTCGATATAAAAATCTAGAGAAAAACTATTTTACTGAATATTTTGAAAGGAAAACTGAATCATTGATCATCAATATGAATTTTACACAACAATCTAGTATGTATTTATAGTAGTTTAATATTGTATTGATTCAATATAAGTATGTTATATATATATATTTGTTTATATAGATGAAAAGTCTTATTCATTTTATGTATCTGATTATGAATGTATTATATATCGATTTATGTCGGTTGTATTTAGTAGTATTTCAATTATATCATTTATTTTAAATATTCGTTTTTTATTTATTGATCATTATCGATTAAAACCATTAGTATTAAATTTAATTATCAATTCATTTATATTGATAACATTTAGTTTACCTTATATATTAATACAATCAATAAAATGTTATCCAATTCAATCATATATCCTTTGTTATTTTCAAAGTTTTCTTTCTTTTACATGTGGTATTTGTGTTATGTATACAATATCATTATTAACATTAATTCAATATATAAAATTATTTTATAATTCAAGTATAATATATCGAATAATTGAAAAAAATAATCATTTTCTCTTTGTATTAATATGTTGGTTAATATCATTATTTTGGTCATTACCACCATTAATAAATATAAGACCAGGTTATATGCATGAAGGTAAAGGTTTTGATTGTAGTCTTAATTGGATAAAATCTGATATTTATAGTCGTCTATATTTATTTTTTGCATTTATATTTATTTATTTTTTACCATTATTTTGTTTATTATATACAAATATTCATATATTAATAACAATACGTCAACTTATCTATAAACGATATCCATTAATACCAAAATCAAAAGAAAAAATATCTATTGATACGCGTCATCATTTGATTGATAAATTTACTGTTATTGAAAGTAATCGTCTTAAACGTCTTCGAATTGATCGACGATTTGCTCAAGCAACATTAGTTATTGTTTTACATTATTTATTAGCTTGGACACCATATACAATATGTGGAATATTACGAATGTTTATAGCTATGAAATATATTCATTATGAAATTCCATCAATGATATTAACAATATCAACATTAACAGCAAAAATGGCTGTTACAGGACAATCTTGTATTTATTTTTATGCTATACGATTATTGAATTAATGATTCATGTTTAATATGAGAAATTTTAAAATAAATAAAAAATATAACGAAAATTCCATTGTTTCTTTTTTTTTAATTCATAACATTCATTATTTTTTTAATCTGAAATAATTGTTACTAATACAACGAGAATTAAAATTAATCTCAAGTATTATCTTCTTTTTCTTCACATACAAGTTAATGAGAAATAACAGAAAAAAAACACCCACTTTCAAATAAATATATATATATGGTTAATTATATTAAAAATATTATAGGATTGATGAATACTTCTAGCATAAACGAGATAATTATTCTATTGATCTTCATAGATATTTTTGATAGAATCAATTAATTAACAACATTTCCTAATGTGATAGGAATATCTTTTCTGGATAATAAAGAAAATTTTTAAAATTTTTATTCTCCAAGACGAAATTCAAAAGTATTTTTTAAAGTCTATCAATATGTCACTGTTTTTTTTTTCTATATTTACTTCTATTTATCTCGTTAGTAGGTGCTTTCATGTTTGACTACTGTTTTATTTGCACTCGTTTTGATAAAGTTCCTTTAAAAGGAATCAATACTGTCAAGTATAATAACAATTTCGATCAAGAAATGTTCGTTCGGTACTTTCATGACACTGATTATGAAAATTTTTGTTATAACAGAAAGAATCTGCTTTCGTCAACGAGTCAATCTTTTCAAAACATATTGAAAGATGATATATTTTTATATTGCAGCTAAAAGTAAAAGTCTTTAAAGAGTATTTCTAAACTTTATCTTTAAGAATAAAAATTTACAAAATTTTACGTTTGCTTAATGAATATCGAAATGTTATATACGTTCAAAATATGATCAAAATTTTTGAAATACTTCGTAAATCTTAAACCGATGATAATTATGAAAAAAAAAGAAAAATTCGATTAAGATTGACTTGATTTCTTTTTTTTTGTCTTTGATTAGTCATGAACATTAAACATTGGAAACTATTGAAGCAGAACATTGTATTTGATCATTGTCATTTTCTTTTCATTTTGTCCTTCTCCTTTTTTTCTTTTTCTTTTCATAAAAAGAAGCAGAAGAACAAAAATTAGAATCAGCTATACTATTTCAATATGCAGGTGTTTATGTCATTGCCGACATATTAAAGTTATAGAATCAATTAAATCTAGTAAAATTAGAAGTAACCATAGAACAAATTTTTTCTAGCATATATCTTGTCCTGTATTGCAGAATAGAGCAGAAATCACTCGTGTCCCTGACCTATGAGACAAGGCAGAATATCATACATGATAGAACAGCTTTTCATTTTTACTTTCACTCCGACAAAGTAGATATCGAATGTCAGTTATCCTTCAATTTACATGTTTTATTTTGATTTCAAATAAAAAAAATATCTTCTTCAATAATAACTTGCCAACAAAAACTAACAATAATTTAAAGAAAAATCTTGTCTAAGTATTATGAATTCAGAAGAATTTGATTTCGTATTATTCAGTACATTTCAGAAGATTGTTTTTCATTACTTTTGAAAGTAGCTGATATCAAACCAATTGAATGTGCCATGTGAGGTGAGAAGAGAAAGTTTTCTTGTTGATTTTTTTTCAACAAAAAAGAAATTAATAGTTCACATACGTTTACTTCTATACTCCAATATTAATAGATATCAATTATTTTTTTGTTCACATTAAACTTATAATCATTACTGTCATTCCACTACTCTAATTGCAATATCAAAGATATCTGATTCACAGAATCTTAAAAGTTAATGAAGATAAAAATATTGAAAATTTACGATCGATACTTATATTTGCTCTAGGTTCTAGCAGTATGTCTCAATTTCATTTTTCTTTTACATACAGTTTCAATCATTATGTGAGAAAAATATGATTTTTTTTTAAAATCAATTGTAGTACTTGTAAAATATTGATGATCTGCCACTTTTTGAATTGTATATATTGTGAAAATCTAGAACTATCGAATATCTTCTCAAAAACTTTTGTATTAAGTGATAGATTATCAGTTTTCGTACGAGTATCATCATTGACTAGATAAATCATATTCTTCTAATAAATGATTGAACTGAGAGATCGAGTCAGACTGACGATTCTCCCTGGTAGTTTTTAAATAGATATATTAACGTTTCTTTTGATTAATCATGTTGATACACATATAGTTGCTAATAATGTTTTTTCATTATTATATACGGCATACGATATGTTCGATCTATCACTTATGAAGTAACCTGGTGAACAATGATGTTGATTTTAAAAAAGCTAAGCTAAATTTTAAATCTAACGCAATATCAAATAGAATATCAAAAAATATCATAGATCTCAATGAGAATATTTGAACTATCTGATTATACAGAATATGTTATTAAATTCTAAAACAAATAAGCTTGTTTTTTGTTTCCATCTGTTTACATTTACATAACCAAACTTCATACTTTTTTCCAGTGTCACCGTTATTGTAAAAACGAAAAAACACTTTAGAATAACAATAAATAAAAATAATAATAATAATTTTTTTTTCTTTTTTTTTTTTTTTTTGTCATGAAGGATCAATCATCAAGACTTGTACGTCGAGTATTTGAATCACCATCTACTGACCATTCATCAGCTGATTCCATTCTGCGTAGAAGTAATCGCTCAGTAACAACTAAATCAGTATTAACAGGTTTTTCTTCTATAAAAAGAAAAAAGAAATAAATCATGGTTTATATTTCATATTTTGTAATTATACTTTGTAATGCATGGAATTTAAGAATACAATGAAATATTATGCCAGTAAGACATATAACAAGACCAACAATATTTAGTGTATTTAATTGATTATTATTATATTCAACAGCCAAATAGAGCATAACAACTTCCTTTAAAAAAAAAAGGCAATTTCAGAGAATTTTTTGTATAGTATGAGACAATTTAGGCTCAACGGGATATATCCACCTTTCATTTGACTTTAATTCTTTATAAGGATTATTTCATAACTCATCTGAACAAAGGTCTCGCCTGCTCATTTTTTCAGGATATCTAGAGGAACTTAACATATATGTAACATATAAAAATTAGCTCAAGACAAATTCATTAGTATATGAACAGACAACAATTCTATCTATTTGATATAGGAAAAAAAATCGCATGTAAATTAGAGAAAGTCGTTTCACTTCGTGCTTCGCTATCGGCAGGAACAAATGTTGTATTTGATGACATGCTTTATAGTTTCGAAGTCAAGAAAAAAACTGATTAATAATATTGAGAATCATTATGCAAGAACATCTTCATTATAACTTCAATCTTTCTACATTAATATTAACGTTTCTTTTTTTCATTACGAAATTTCTCAGCAATTACAAAAATTGTCTCGTAGTAACGAACAAAGAGAGTCACATTTCTTTGTTTTTGATATTAATTATACACTACCATGATCAAAAATCTTATAACTCAAAACAGCATCCCAATGCTTTTCTATTGAACAAAAAACAAAATTAATTCATTTCAATAAAAAAAAAACAGTTCTACATATTCATTTAAACTTTGAAACTCAATCAAATGAAAATAGCTGTTTACCTTAAAAATACCCGATACACTTAGTGTAAGTGAAGATGTACTTGAGACTAATAAAAATTCACTAAATTCAAGAGCAAATGCTAATAAAGCACTAGATCCAAACATTCCTATATGATAATTAATATGAGCATATGATTTTTTTTTAAGTAGATATAATTCATGTAATAATTGTTGACCTAAGACAAAGAAAAACCAAAGAAAAAAATAAGTAAAAAAGAACAAACAAATACGTACCTTCTCTGATGCCTGCAAGCGGAATGATTACGGCAAGCATCCACGGTTGAACATAATACATAGCATCAACGGGATTGCTCAAACCTACAACGAAACATAAAAGAAAGTAGGGCTTAGTCGTCATTAATTATTTGTTGACCAAACAAGCTCATCGTTCTTATTTTATCTTTCGCTTTCTTCTTTTTTTTTTGTTTGGTTTTTGCTTTTGTTATTACAAACGAAAGTTAAAGATATATTGTGACAGATATAAGAAACAAGACAGATGGCCGAATGAATGCACGGTTTGACAATCGTCAAGTCACTCCTTATACGAGTGTTTCTTATAGCTCATGGTCTTATTTGTACTTGGCGTGTTATTGATACAATTGAAAATCCATATTGTTGGATTCTTCTTGTTGGTCTTGGTTTTTTACTTGTCGAAACAGGCATTGTTATTTGGCTCCGAAATGGACGTGAATTTAAAACGTATGTTTGTATATATCAAAACAAACGAATAAACAAACGAATTTTCTTTTTGTATTTTTTTTTTGGTTAGAGTTGCTATTTGTATCATATTCTATCTGACATGTACAATACCATCATTATGGATAATTCATATTGATACAGCAAATAGAAAATTATATCATCTTGCTGAAAAGAAACTTAATGCTCGAGCAACTACTACATCATCAATTCAAGCACGACAACAAAATTTTATTTCTAATAGTACATCATCAGATAGTTCATTATTATCAACATCACGTTTATTATTAAATACTAATCCAGTTACACTTTCAATTGGACATATCGAATGTCATGATAAAGCATGGTACTATATGGATGAACAACGTTGGCTTGATGCAATACAAGAAACAATGCTTATTGTTTTATCAATATGTCGTTTATTAATAACACGTGAACATATGACTGTAGCAAAAAGTGGAATTGTTTTAATAATAACTTTTATAAATGGTGCTGATTTATTAGCTATGTCACATTCAATACAATATCATGATGTTATCATTGAACATCTTTGGATGTATATTGGTCTTGCTCTTCTATCAATTGGTTTATTTCAAATGTCATTTATTGATACAGATGGTTTAACATCATCATCAACAACAACACCAAATCAAATAACATCATATGATAATCAGAAAAAAAAATTAAGAAAACGAATACATTTTCTTCGAGATCAAAATATATGTCCACTTTTTCGAGTAAATTTCGTATATATATAGATAAATTTCATTCATACAATAATTAATTTTTCTTTAATAGGTTTTATTTATTAATGATGGTCTTTTTTTATTATATCGAACATTATTAGCTACAAAAGTTCGATGTAGTAAACCAACAATTATATTTTTTATGGCAAAAAATGTTTTAATGATTACATTACATTGTTATCGTGTTTATCATCGATCTAAAGAACATGCAAAAAAGAAAGCATTTGCTGCTTATGAACATTTAATAAATTCATCAACATTATCACGAAAACATCATCATCATCATCCATTTTATGATTTTGAACAAAAACGTTTACGAAAACATCAACAACGATTATTACATCAAACTATACGTCGACCAATATCAATAAATCATCGACGAAGAATAAAAACTCCACGAACATTAGAAACTTTTTCTAATAATTCTATATCATATCCATTTGCACGACGTCGAAATGATGGTGGTCGTGCACGTACAGCATTTGCTCTCTATGGTCTACCATTTCATACATCACAAATTCCCCGACCGTCAACACGATCTTCAAGTGACAATCTTGTTGCCAAAGCTATTATTCGTTAAGTAAAAAAGAAAAAAAAAGAAATTCATTACTTTACCAAGTTCATGTTTTTGTGTTATTAATTGTGTAATTGTCCAACGAAGACCAGAAAGAAAGGAAGCAAACATAATAAGAAAAAATCCAAGTGCATCAAATTCTGTATAATGATATGTAAAAAGAAATAAACCACATGCAATTAGAGTAACAACACCAATTAATGAGCAACGCTAAGAAGGAAAGAAGTTTTTATAAAAGAAATTTAAATCAGAAATAAAATTACAAATCGTTCAAGACCAAATATAATACCAAATATAAGAATATAAATAATTACAGTCGATTTACACATAACTAAAAAAAAGAACATAAATAGTAGTTTTTAAATTTCTGACAAATTTTTTTTTTATTCATAATTACACAAGCAATAGTCTTAAAGTATGGCTTATAGATACAAGAGAAATTAAATTTTCGGCCTAATACAAAATTTCTCTCATTAATCTTCACAAAAAGCCTTATTTCTCATGTATACTTGGTACACTCCGCAGTGCTTCTCGAACTTTCTTTAATATTTCAAAATGAGATGTAAAGATATATCTCAAAAATGAATTGATACATATTACAAAATTGGCAACATTTATGTAGAAAAATTGATTAATTAAAAGTAGATTAGAGGAGCATCACTTGATAGTTTCGCTTTTTACGTTGGTACCTATTGCATACAAGTAATAAGTATCTCAAAAGATCACACCACTTCTAATAAGATCAAAGTAGGACTGTTTAGTACTATATTATCCCACTAAGCACTACGTTTTATTGAAAATGCATGCAGATATTTTGGATTTTTTAGGGAAGTTAATGAGAGAACTTTGAACCTGGTCCGGAACTCTTGTATGATTTAAATCAATTGAATATTTTGCTTATGAAATTTTTATAAAAATAGATATTGTAAAGAAACAATTTTTGAAAAGAGATGGCAAGAAACTTCAGTTCGAAATATGACAAGGAAAGTTTCCTTAACTGAGGAATCACTTCTGCTTCGAGACTACATGAATTATGTAGATTCAAATGAGCTATGAATATCCTAAATTAGATTCATGCCATTAACTTATTACTGCGTCGATACTACATTTTTATGGTAACTTTTTGATGAATGCCCTGGCTCTTGTTACGCATATAAGGAAAAATGATTTTCAAATTTCAAGTCGTAATTCGAAAATAAATTTTCGTACTGTTCCTGAGGAAGACCACTGCATTCATTTAAAAAAATACTGTAAAAATGCAGAATCTTCGTAGTACTAAGCTAAGGGCATGAACTCTTTTCAGGATATTCATATCTCATTTGAATCTACATAAATTCAATCAACATTCAAAATATCAATCATTTTTGTCTTCGAGATATATTTAGTTTTAACAAAAAAAGTTAAAAATATCATCTTTTTCCAAGTAAGAAATTTCTCAATTCAAAAATTCTTCTGTATTCTAATATTGATATATAACATCACCGTACGATTATTTTCTACTTACTATAAAGTGAAATAGTTATATATTGTAAAGACCAATTAGATAAACTTATATCGAGTGAAGCAGTGATACCTAGAAGAAATAATTTTATATTAGCATAGACTGAGAAGAAGAAAAAAAAAGAAGACACTTAATATACCAGTAGGAGCAATTTTTCGCCATAAAATTGGCCATGTTAAATTAACACGTTCTCTATCATTATTTTGATGTCGTCCACATAATGTTGTACAATATGAACAAAAACAAAATTTATATAAAAACCAACGAATAAGTGCAGCAAATATAAATTTAATTGCCATATGTAATGCTGTTATTGAAAGTGGAAATTTATAATCACGAAATAAATGTCGATTAAAAAATGTTAATGATATTGAACAAACCCAATAAAAAAAAATAAAAATACAAACTTTAAGCATTGTCATTAATGTATTAAATAAAAATGATGATCGATATCTATTATTATAATTCATTAAAATTTTTCGAGACATTGTATCTTTTATATTTATTTTTTTTTTGAATAATAAAATAAAAAGAAAATAACCATTTGTACACAGGAATAGAAAAAAAAAGAGATGAAAAAATGTAGAAGCAAAGCAACAATGTAATCTACAATGAGAGACAGCTGGTTTTGATGGCAATATATAGTAGAATATTTTCTTAGAATCAATTAATAATTTGAGATACTATAATATACAGAGTATTTCAAACGTCCGAACGAAGAAAAAAAAAAGGAACGTGAATAGCTCCTTAGCAATCCAAAAGGAATTTTAAATATTCTTTTGTTTTCAGATATTTATCAAAGTTTTATTCAATATATTTCACATAAAATGTTTGTGTCAATAGAATTAAAATACTGTAGTTTTACTCATGATCAAAGTCGAATAAGTCAGCATTATAAAACGGTAACTATGAGAGTGGAACTAATATTATTCCAGAGGGGTAATGTTGTACTTTCAAATAGCATCAATAACAAACTTTATACCAAATTAAAGAGTATGTTAAAAATAAAATTTATCAATACTAAATAGGAAGGAGTATGGTATAATAATATTTATTTTTCTAAGGTTTGATGGATATAATCAGTATGACGATCATTAGCATTCTTTATAGGATCAATATGAGATGCATACGAACATAAAAAAGTTTCTCATAACTCAATGTTTGTTTCTATCTTTGTCAAAACATATGAAATAGGTTTTTTTTTGCACTTTCTTCATCATAACGATTATGTTTCGTCTTTGACCATATTTTTAAACTCAATTTTTGATTCTTTTTTTCCAAGCTAAATGTCGATTACTTTCGAATAATCATCATTTTAAATAGGATCTGGTTTGAACTGTCTCATGAGAAGGATTGTTTTAGTGTCGAAATGACTTAAAATTCAGAAATATCCTCAATTTAACACTAAAAAGTTGCCATAACTCTTACTCGTTACTACGGACGAATTCCATTTTTGACACGCGTTTTAATTTGCTATAAAATTTGTTATTGAAAGTACAGCATGATTCTTCTGAAATAATATTATTTCTACTTCTAGTACAAATTGAATTTCGAAGAAACTCAACAACTAATCATTACATTAGTAACAAATTCCAGTGGTTTTGTGAAACTAGTACTGTCGAAAATCGATGATCGTAGAGTAATTACTGAACAAATGGTCGACGAAGTTAATGATGCTTGTAAATATGGGCCCGAGCCAAGTATTCGAACTATGTAACTCTCCTTCGTAGAGGTAGCTTATACGAATTTAATACAGTGACGAGGCCAGAGGTCGCTCAAAATCCCGTATGTAGAGGCTGAGCCTTTCCCCACCTTTCCCACCCAAAAATCCTCGCTTCGTCACTGCTTTAATAAGAGGTGTTCTATCATAATCCGGTATATTGTTTTTTTTTGGTACTGAGAGCAAATCTATGCAATAGACTCAACACTCGATCCTAGCCCATTTTCACAAGTATCATTAACTTTTTTCCTTAGTAATTTCTTCAGGTCTTCCAGAACGTGATGGATTTTTGCCAATGTTGGTATCATAAAATCACTGAAATGTGGTTCTAATACAGGATTTAATTGCCGTAGTTTTTGGCGAATTCGACGTGTAACTGTGTGTTTTATAATGGTAGCTGACTCGAATTTGGCCATCAGTTAAACTATTTTTAATTCTGTAGATATAGACATTTTATCTGAACTATATGGAATAAAATTTTAATGAATCTGTGATTTAACAAGTGTTTAAATTCCTTGAATTGCTGAAGAGCTATTTATGTGTTTTTTTTTGCGTTCGGACTTTTGGAACACTTTGTATAACATTTTTCCTAGAAATACTTAATATAAATAAATCTTTTCAATAATAATACGCACTATTAGATGTAGATAATTTTGTATGCCTTCTTATTTTTTTTGTCTTAGAACAATACAGATGATTTCGTTAATTACCAATTGATTTGATATATTGTATTACAAAATATTTTATCATATATGCAGTTATGTATTTTTCCACCCTCGTTCTGATTTCGAATTTATAGTCGAAAAAAGAATTTTGAGTTCAAAATAATTGTAGAATTAAATCATCTATAATCTTAGAATTATTAATGTTTTAGTAAAAAGATTTTCAATTGAAAGATAAAAATTTTCTAAATCAAATTTACAACTAAGGAACAAGCCGAAAGAATTCTGATTCTAATGCAGTACTAATACATTTAAATATGCGAAAAATAGTCAAACATTTTGTCTAGAAACTTTCGACACAAGTCTTACATTGTTCAATATATCTCTAATTTAAATTAGCTCTTCTGTATTATTGATTGCTGTAGAAAAAAATAGTATAATTATCTAAGTCTCTATATTAATCGAATGCTTTTTTTTCATTGAAGGAATATTACTTTTATATATTTAGAATTTTCTCGGAGTTTTAATGTAAATTTCGATATTCATTTAAGTGTCAATCAGTACTAGTGAGTAATAGGAAACTCGAGAATGATTTGGTTTTCCAGATCTTCGTTCTTTAGATATCAAAATTTTACTAGATTTTTCGTTCTCCTGCGGTTTGCCGAAAATTGACTTGCCGCTTCAAATTTCGCACGAACAAAGTTTTTAATGAGATTAGTTGATATATCAGGATAGAAGATATTAGGGAAGTTAAAACTTGTCCAGTGGACTAACCTCAATGAGAACTTTGTTCGTGCAAAGTTTGAATTTGCAAGTCGATTTTTCACGTAACCTGAGGAGAGGACGAAAAATTCAATAAAATTTCGATATCTCAAGAACGAAGACTCGGAAAACCAAACCATTGTAGACTTTCTATTACTCACTAGTACTCATGAAATCAACATAATCAATCTCGATCGACAAGCGATTTGACATCCAGAAAAGTTTCTTAGTCAATAATTTCTGTTTTCGTCTCATTTGTTAGACTAAAAACTAATAAATATGACAAAATATCACCGACTTCTATGGGCAAAAACAGGACACAAAGAAAAAAAAACTAAAATCTACTAGCTATAAAAATCCCTTTATTTATTAAGCTAAGAGTGGAACTCAATCTTGTAAGAAAATCTCCATACACCGTGCATTTCTGCACCAACCTGGGGAAGTAAAATCTTCGTCAATTTATTTTGCTTATATAATCATTAAACATTTATACTTCTTCTTTTGTTTATTCTTTATTATCTTATTATATAAAGAAAAAAAACAATCAAGACACAAACATAATATTATATATGTATATAAGCACAAATAACGAAAATTGCAAAAAAAAAATAAAGAGTAGTGAGATAAACATTTCATTTTGTGATCTTTTTTTTTTTCTTTGAAAGTATAACATGCACGTTAAGAAGAAAAAAACAAACTGAATGTCAAAATCTAAATAAGAAGAAGCGTGACAAACTAAAAAAAAACAGAACAAGAGAATATATAGCACCAGTAAACAAGCATAATAATCAAATACAAGCGATTCAGATAAAAAAAAAAAAAGAAAACTGTCAAAAAAAAATCGATTAAAAAAAATTTAATATTGCATTAAATCATAATCAATTGATTAAAGGTGAGAAAAATTTTGCACATTAAAAAATAGATCAGACAAATAGAGAAAATCAAAAAGTAATAGGAAATTTTTGTTTTTTTTTTTTTGGAATGTACAATTCAACAGAATAGATTCACTTGGTCTATTATTCGACGATACGTACGAGGTGTATAAGGTGGAGCTTGTGATAATGCTTAAAAAAACAAGAAATTTATTTGATAAAAAAAATCGAAAATTCAAAGTTGTATTTGATTAAAAAAAAAGCGCAAAAAAAAACAGAGCACACTGTGATAAGTTTAAGCATTTAAACAAAAATTATTTAGACACAGCCTTACTTGACACAATGTGTAAAAAATAAAAATTTATTTTAAACATCTGGAAGTTTAATTTGATAAGTGTAAAAAAATAGAAGATCTTTTTTTTTTTAAAATAATTATTTACTTGTTGTTGTATGTGATGTTAGTGTTGATTTTTTATCATTCAATGACATTAGTGGATTTGTTGTTGTTAACATACGTGCTCGTTCTTTCACCGATAATCCTTAGACAAAAAGAAACAAGATCAATGAAGATTAAAATTATTTGATTAAAATACATACGTTTATACTGTTCATCATTATTGTCAGTATTAGATGTTGATAAAGAAGCTGCTGTTGACTCAGTAGTACTAGCAGACATAACGTCTGATATAGTAGTATTTTCTGTTGATGGAGAATGAACTACAAGAACAGATTAAAATATTATAAATAATATAAATAGTTTGATATTTCTTTTTGTTTACCTTTTTTTTCCGATTGAAAATGTCTTAATTTAACTGGTGGTGCATCTCCATTTGGATCGAGTGCAGGCAGTACTCGAGTACCAATAGGTACTTTGCTTGTTCGAGCTAATACTGGTGGTAGTGATGATATAATAGATTCTGTTGAATTATTTATATCTTTTTGTTCATTAGGATTTGATGATATTAATGTTGAATATAAACTTGTTGACATAGAAGGTTTGGTTTGAAATGATTCATTTATTGAATCAGAATTAATTATTTGTGATGAATCATTATTTGTTAATGTCATTGATTTAGACATAGGATTTGTTGTTGTCGAAGGACGTGATATTTGTTGAAGATTTTTATGTGTTGTTGTTGTTGTTGATTCATCAGTTGAAGTTTTAGGAGTTTTTAATGCTGATTTAAGAAATCTTGTAACTGTCCTATATAATGAAAACAGACAAAAAAAAAATAACAACAATGATTATTAAAAATTGTAATAAAAAAAACAAAATGGTCTATCCATGCAGTGGAATACGCTGTCGTCTTTCAACCTCATCAAGTCACACGTTAAAATCATGCGTTTTCTTTACAAACTTTTTTATTTTGCTTTGTTTTGTAATATAAGTGAAACTGTTTTTTTTTGCGAAAGTTCAAGATATAATAAAAGAATAATTTATCGAAAAACAAAAAACTTACGTCGATGGTAATTCATTGGTTTGTGGTTCAATAGATAATGATGAATTAATTTGTATTTCACTAGTTGATTTTGGAAGTATATCTTCAGTACTATTATCATCATTATCATCTGTTAAAAGACCACCATCAGATGAACTATCATTTGTAGTTACGTTTACATTTCGTTTTAGTGGTCGTCTAACATTTGTACGACGAGGACGATCTTTACCTATATAAAAAATTGTTAGTACAATCTCTACGGAATAAAAATGTGAAACACAATATAGTTGCTGTTATTAATCACAGGAAGCTTATTTTATTCCATCTACAACGCGTAAGTATAATTTTCTTTAAACTACACATAGAACGATAGAGTAAATAATTGTCTATAAAATGAGACGTGTCCAAGTTTTCTGCGACATTTTTTCGTTGAGATACAGAAATCTTACGAAAGTCCTTACAGTTGGTTTTTTTGACCTTCAATCAAATTGTCATATCTCAACTAAAAAACGTCGTACAAGACTCGAAGACATCTCATTTTGTAGAGAATTGTTTATTCTATCGTTCTACATAGTCTAAATAAAATTATACTTGGATGTTCTAGATGCTGAAAAACTATGGTTTTAGTTTTCTGAAGTCTCTATTTTTAGAAATCTGATCATAATTTTCACATGAATTCTTGCTTAGAAACGGATTTCTTTACTCAGAAATGATTGAATATGATGCAGAAAAGCATTTTTAAAGACAAAAGTTCTTCGACGAAAATGCCCGAAGGAGGCCCTTACCCTCATTTTTTTTTTCGAGAAAATTTTCTTCTTCAAAATTGTTTTGTGTTAGATATCATTCGTTGCAGTTTAATGCACTGATTCAGAATATGCTGTTTGTGTCGATTAAGTATTTTTTCAAAATAAAAAAAAACTGAAAAATCTAGGCTTTTTTTTGGAAACCCACTCTGCAGTCCAGAAATGTTTGCGCTGGCAAGGATTACAAACAGTAGATAGAAGAATATTCTGGAAAAGTTTGAAGATTGGATTGCTAATTTTGTAGGACTAACTCTTCAGACGACACTGTAGAAAAATATATTATTTATTTTTCTTAGAAGTTAAATGTGCAATTAGAGAAATATTTTTTATCATTGTATAGAGCTTGGCTTGGATATTCAGAAAATATACTTGGTACTGTATGTCATTGTCTGTGGGAAATGCAAATTTCTACCCTATACACTTCAACACTGTTTTTAGATTTTATTTCACAAAATAGTTTAGTTTTACTGTAAAGAATGAATATTTATTTATCATTACCTGGATGAACTAATTTCATACTTGGTTCAATATCAACATCAAGATTATTATCTTTGTTTGCAATTGAAATTGTAGCTCGTTTTTTAATAGGTAATGCAGGTGGTGTATTTCGTTGTTGTTGTTGTTGTTCTTTTTGTTTTTCTTGTTCAACTAAATCAAGTAAATCGTGCTCAATAAGATCACCTTCATTTTCTAATGATAATTCTTTTTTAATAGTTTGTTGTGAAATTTGTACATTTCCATAAATAGGATCGGTAAGTGTTGATGTTGATTCTTGTTCATGAGTATTAACTAATAAAGATTTACGCCAAGCAGATGTTTCTGGTTTAGGTGAAATTGGTATTGGTCCTTTATTTTGTATAGTTGTTGTTAATAGACGATTTGTTGATTGAGTAGATTTTGGTGAAGAATCTAAATAAAAAATAAAAAATAAAATTTTTTTTTCTAATTAAAGAATATCATTACCTATAATACATTCATTTGAATCAGTTTTTTTTAATAGTCGATTATTATTTAATATTTCATCATTTATTTCTGTTTGTGATTGATTATATCGATGTGTTGAACGATGATTACTGTTATTATTATTATTACGACCAAGATTACGATCAAGAGCTAAAATTATTATATTGAAAATATTAAATAGAATTAATAAATAATATACTTGATGATGTTGAATGTTGTCCATTCAATATCATTGATCCTTGTTGAGGATTACTTGTTTGAAACATAGCAGTTTCCTGAAAATAATTATATTGAGGTTAAATTACTAATCAAAAGAGAGATACAAAAAAAGAAACATCAAAGTTTTATGATTTTACAAAAAACAAAAAAAATATTGAAAAATAAAATGTTTTGTCGATTGACAAACACATAAATCTTCATCGTAGATAAATATAATCATGAGTCATTATTACTTTATAATAGGCTTTTCTTTTTCTTTTTTTCAAAATATCATAGTTCGGCCTTGACTGAAATGATCTATACACTCATTCAAAAACTTAAACTAACTAATATCTAATAAGTGCATGAAAGTTTATTTATTTTTCTTGATCTTACCATTTGTTTATGCAAATCTAATGCAATATCATTTATTGTATCATAAGCTCGTTTTTGTAGACATGTTGCTACATTAATATGACATTGACGTGAAGATGTTATTAATTTATTTAGTATTTCATTATGTAATAATTGTTCAATATTATCATTTGAATTTGAAAAAAAAGTTCGAATTTGTTCTTGCAATTTCTAAAATAAGAACAAAAATGAAGAAAGATCTCAAAAACAAAATTTTTATTTGTTTTTCTTTTTTTAATTTACATCATCATAATTAATTGTTGTTTGTTCTTTAAATAATTGATAAAATTTTCTTGATAAACGTTCATTTTTTTCTAAAAATTTTTCTTGAAATTTTTTACACATATCATTCCATTCATGTTTTAAATGTTCTTCTTCATCAATATATGTTTCATATAATTGCATTGATATCTATAATTAAATATTTATTTTTTTTCTTTTTTTCTTTTTTATTAGTTCTATATAATAAAAATATAATACTTTATTTATATTTGCTGTTCGTGTTATAATTGAATTTAATTCATCATTATTACTATTATTATTATTATTATTATTGTTATTATTTATTCTATTTGAGCATGATAATGCATAATCAAGTGATGCTTGATCACCAATTAATTGTTGATGATTTTCCCATGATAAATTTATTTCTCGAGATAAATTAGCTGTAGTTGTTAAAAGTAAAGAATCATTTGAAATCGAATTATCTTTTTGTTGTTGATTTCTTGTACATATTGAATCAAGCTAAAAGTTTTAAAAAAAAAAGAAAAAGTTGATATTTGAAAAAACTAAAAGAATATTTTTCTTACTTTATTCATTAATATTTGAATTTTTTCCATTCGATCTTTTTCATTAATTTTCATTAGAATTATATCAGCTATAGGTATAGGTAAATACTGAATTGTATAATTTCTAAAAAAAATTTTATTCATATAATCGCACTGAAAAATTAATTGTAAATTTTACAATAAAAAAATAATAAATCGTACATTTTGTTATAAGTTTTCTTTTCAAAATTTACATAGATTTTTCTATGAAATCTACGATCAATTTCAAGCCAAAGCAAAGTTAGTACTAGTGTTTTATTCTTGAGCGCTACTATATATAAATAGTAAATGACATTTATGAGAGTGTATTTGCTGTTTTTCTTTTCTATTTATTAAAAGTCATAAATTACATTGACGAGTTCAAAGTGTTTTATGAACTTAGTGAGATAACTTAGACAAATATTATAATCTGTCAATGTTTTTTCTAATTGAAGTTGTAAATTTTATAAGATAAATTTTTAAAAAAATGATATGATTATGTTAAAATAATAAATAGATTGATATTCGCCGACAATAGAAGGTCGCTTCTAGAGAAATGATACACCGAACATAATAGAAAACTTCAATTAATTAATTTTTTGAAAAATCAAAATTTAATTAAAATATTTCTGGGCTTTTTAAAACCCTCGAAAAGCAATTTGATACCTAGAGAAATTCCCCTAATTAACTAATTTTAAACTGGATAAAATCTTACAAACAATTTTTCAATTAAATATTTAAAACTTAAAACAAATGACAATTCATTTATGAATTGATTATTTTCGAAAATTATACTTACTCTTCCATTGCATTAACAATATCTTCAAAACTATTTAATGAAAGAAGATTTCGATCAAAAAATATTGTATGTAAATGACGATTTATTTGTAATATATGAGTTATAATACGAGCACCTGCATCACCAATTAAATTTCCTCTATTAAAACAAATATATTTTAATAATATATTAAAATAAATTTTCTATTTTTTACCGAATATCAAGTATTTTTAATGATACATTATATGTTAATGCTATAAGAAAATCTATTGTATTTTCTTTTAATTTCGAATCAGCTATTGATAAATATTCAAGATCCTAGAAATAATTATATATATGAAATAAAGAAATATTTAATTTATTTTAATTTCATACACTGTCTACGACAAGATCTTTCATTGCACTTATTGTTCGTTGCATATTTCTAAAAAAAAAATATAATTAATAAGACAATAGAAAAATAAAATATAAGAATAGAATTTACTTTTGTTTTGTATTATTAAAATTTTTGCCTAAATGAAGTGATTTTAATTTTTGATTTTTCTTTAATTCGCCTAATAGAGTTGGAATTTCATTATCCAAATCTAAATAAAACAAAAGAATATTATATAAGTAGACAATTTGCTCGCAGGTGTGGAAGATGTAGATCTAGATTTTCTCTTCATTCACACCCACAGGAGCAAATGAAATTTTCGGGATATATTAGGATTATTGCGGAGAGACTATGATAAAATTGTCAGCTCTATACCATAATGTTTTCGAGAGATATTCAACAAATAAAGATCGAAAATAGTTCATTTGGCAACCCGAGATTCTCTGTAGGTCCTCATTCTGCTTATGTCATTTGTTTTTTATTTGAAACTGTAGTGTTCGATAAAGTCCGTTTTTTTTAGATTTTTACTTTTTATGTAAATAGCTATATTTAAAAACTGGGCTCTGTAGCTTTAAACAAGAAGAAAAACGTAAAGGGAGAAAATACAAAAAAAATGAATTTCCAACTTTATCTTGATATGAAACTATTCATTTTCTAAGTAATGTTTATCAAAAAAAAAAATCTCTTCTTACCACATCCAGTCAAATCTAATGCTATTAAACTTGGTATTGTCGCTAATCTAGTTGCATATTCATGAATAAATGTTTCAAGTTGATTACCAGAAAGACGTAAATCAAGTTTATTTAAATGAACATTCGAATGAAGTCCATCACATAATTCTCTACAAAAGAACAAATGAATATTTAAAAATCTTACAAAATTAATCAAATATTTTACTTAAGAAATTCATTTGATAAATTTGCATTTGATATTTGTACAATTTCTAATGATTGATTTTTTGTAAAAAATAATTTTACACCACCGCTTATCGATGGTGGAATATTTGATTTTATAGATGATATAAATAAACGACGAAGTTTACATGAATCTGTAGCTAATGAATGGAAAAACTAAAGAAGAAAAAAAAACACGAGTTATACAAAGCAACGAAAAATAAATATTTCTTTACTGATTCTAGACTAAATTCAATGTCACTTAAATGTAATTCTTCTAATATATTTTCATTATTTTGAAATAAAATTGTTATACACTATAATAAAAAATAAAATAAAATCAATCTTCTTCTAAATATTTTAACAAGAGATGTGCGAGATCAAAAACAATTGGTCCTGTAAAAACATACATTTTCTTCTTTAATACGATTTCCTGATAAATTAAGAATTTGAAGATTTCGTAATAAATAATTATTATTTATTAATGCTGTATTAAATACATGTAAACTTTTATGTGTTAATGAACATGATTGTAAATTGATTGATTTAAGAGGTAATTTACGTTGTTGTAATGATGAACTTAATGCAATTAAACCTTAAAAAAAATAAAATAAAAATTTCATTTGATATTTTTTTTTTAATATAAAAATCTAACCTTTATCTTCAAGTGTATTATTTGATAAATCAAGTTTTTCAATATGACTAACAGGTAATGAATGAGCAAAACGTGTACAAAAATCACTAAAAATTTTTAAAACATGTTCTTTTCTTTTTCATGTGTAGATTAATCAAATAAAATTCATACTGTTTAAGACCACAATTAATTAAACGTAAATCTTGTATTGTTTTACATAAACGAACAACTGTACAAAGTTCATCGATATTTTCTGATGTCTAAAAATACGGAACAAAATAGTATGAAAAAAAAAACAAAGAGAATATTTTATTTAAACGAACTAATTTTATATTTTCAATTGTTATTTTTGTAAACCATTCATTATGACGTAAAGCACTAATAATTGGTAACCAATCTTTTTGAGCTAGTGATTCCAATTCTCGAAATGTAAATTCACGTGATATTCGATGAGAAAATACAGTATCAACAAGCTAAATAAAAAGATTTTAATTTACCTTCTCCCGAAAAAAAAAAAAAAAACTTGTTTGAATGTTTTAATCAGACTAAATCAATCATTATTAAATTATTTAAAATAATTCTTTATTGGTTTTAATAGTGAACACAGGAAAAATTTCTTATGGATGAAGAAGGAGTTGAGCCTCCGTTTAAAGTTGAAATAGGATATACTCTTCTAATATATTAATGATAGATCGTTCTAATCTTTGAGGAAGATTACAAATTTCTGTAAGACGCTCAGGCATCTATTGATTGTTTTTTAAATAATTTCTCAATAGTCATTTCATAGATTCCTAAAACCTATATTCTTTATCATATTATAGGACTCAGTGTTTTATCCAGATTTTCTCTTCCGGAGGAGTGATTCAACATTTCGGGAGGGCCAACTCGATTTTGTGTTTTCACTATTGCGATTCGAAACTAAAAATTGGCATCTTTCTTTATATATCAGAGGCTATTCGAATTTTTTGTCTTTCGACAAGGCACCACAATCTTCATTTTGCCTACATACTCATTTTGGAAAAATCGACAACTGTTTTACATTGAAACGAACTCTTGAAAAAATGCTTAGATAAAAGCTATAGTTTAGTTCAATTTCACATTTTATAAAGACATATTCGCTCTACAAAACAAACGAACTTCGACAACTTTTAGTATGTTCAAAAACAGACATAACGTTTCTAAATCGATATTCAAATTCTGATAGCTTTTGATATTTTCTAACGGGCCAAAAGTGAACAAACATCACATTGTATGTTCATCTGAAATTTTTACTATGAAAATTATTATTTTAAATTTATAATTCTAAACTGTATAAATAATCAACTTATCTAAAATTTTTCTAACTCACATTTTGTACTGCCCGATTACATGGTATTTGATAAAAATCACAAGCACATTCATAACGTAAAGAAAATCCTCCGCATGGACGTGATTCACTAGACATTATATTTGTATCTTGATAATATTCATTTGATAAACGTAATAATTTATCATATTCATTCTCTGGTCGAATCTCCACACTAAATAAAAAAAAAAGAGAGATTATATATATATTTCTTTTTAATATAAATATTTACATCGCTTGTAATCTATGAGGAAAAACAGCATGTAAATTTCTAATAAGTACAATAAGAAATGATTGTAATGATGATTTATCATGAAGGCCATATAATGTATGTGCTTGTTTTTCATCAGTTTCTATCAAAATCTATAATTAATAATAAAGAAAAAAAAAAGAAAAGAAAATTTATTTTTAAAATCAAATATTTTTTTTGTTACATGAGAATCTGACACTCGTTCAATTAATTTAATTGCAAGAATATTAAATTGTGACTCGATCTGAATAGAAGAAAAAAACAATATTTTTGATTTATTTTTGATTAATTTTTATAAAATCTAAATCATACTTTTACAGGAATTTTAACCGAACAAATATATACTCGAACGGCATCCATACACTAAACAAAAAATATACAAAAATTATTAAAACAATTTATTTCTTTTTTGTTATTTTACCAAAAGTCGTTCTTCAACTTTTTCACCTTTTGTTCCATAACGAATACGACCATTAAAATAAAACGATGAACATTTAATTATACTTCGAGCACTGCCTAAAAATGACATTGAAACATCAATTATATGAATAAATAATATATCATTATTTACCGATTAATTCAGCAAAATCGTCTCGATCATTCATCTAAAAAAAATGATAATAATAATCATTAATGAGCAAAAAAAAACCTAATCTGAACAACATACACAAGCAACTTTACACCACATTGAAAGATAACATTCATGACATTTCAAGAAATAATGATTCTACGAAGGAAATAAACATCTTAAATAATCGAAAAAAAAACATATATATATATATAAGTAAATATATAAAATGGCTATTATGCATGAAAATTGAAAATATACTTAACGCACCAAATTCATAAAACATTGACAAGATTACAGGTGAGTAAATACATCAATCAACAAAATAATCGAAATATATGAAATACGAATCATTGAGATAAACAAGCAAAATAAAACAAAACATATGGACAATATGATGATTCATCAAACCACATACCATGCATAAGATTTTGTATAACAGCGACATCTTTATTTAACAACAAGAAAAAATCGAAGACCTTTGAAATCAATTTTTTTTCTCAAGTTATTCAAAATATTTTTTTAATAGAGTTCTAACTAAAATTATCATGTAAGCCAACATGAACAAATAGCATACTTTTCTATTTTAGAATCGTTTAAAGATCTTCGGAAATATTTTTTGCCTTGGACTAGAGCCGGGGGTAATAGTGGTGGCTCAACAGGAGGAGTGTCGGAGGTGTGACACTTCTTCAATAATTGGAAATTTTTTACGTCTAAAGAGCTTCGTTTTTTTTGAACAATCATCACTAACGTGGCTACCTTTGAGGGCAAAAACTTTTTAATAAACATCATAGGTTACATTTAATGACGGTTTAGTTTTTGAAAAGCAATGACATAGAAGCAGAATTTTTAGCTTCGGTAAATAGTACCGATTGCATAAGCGCAGCCAAATTTTAAAGACTTAAAACTTAATTTTAGGAAGTTTTGATTAATTCTACGTTCTATAAAGTATAATTTCAATAAAATAGTCGCTGACGTGAATATCTTCGATGTTAGAAATAACTAGAAATTTTTTTTTTGACTTCCATACGCAGACGGTTGTCTTTCACAAAGGGAAAAAAAGGTAAAATCGAGGTTTTTTTTCATTTTATACGGTATTCCTGAATGGAAAAAATTTGTTGCAACATAATCAGTCAAAGAAGATCACATTAACTGTGTTGAAAAAAATGTGGGTCTGTTTCTTAATCTTAATTAACTCGGAAGATTCGTATACCACTCTTTTACTTACTCATTTTTTTGTTGTTATGCCTTTGTGAACGTTTTTCTTCTATTTAACGTATGTTTCTTTAACGCGATAAGATTTATTGAACTGTATTGCCTATGCAGAAAAAAACATAGAATAAACAACTAGAAATCTATTGGTGTTTTTAAATACAGGCTACTTCAGTCAAAAACTTTTTGTATCTTCTCAAAGTTCGAAGGTTCGGGTCACCACTGGTTGGAGGTTGACCTCTGACTTAGACGCATTTGAATAATGAAAATGCTCGAGTTTCAGTCTAGAAAAATTGTAGATTTTCATAACTCCATTGCTACATATAAGTTAATGATCTTAAGTCATATGTATATTGATCATAAATAGCATTTTAAATTTCATGTCGCACGTTTGTTCGGACTACCGCCGATATGTTGTGGTACTCATAAGAACTAGACGTGTAATCGATCAAGAATTGTTAAACTAGGCCGACACAGGTAGTTCAATAAATCTCTTGGATGGGTGGAAACTGACCAATTTGTTGGATCATTATTAATCGATTGATGGGAATGACCTCAAAAAGCATTCATCTTTCTTTTTTTTGCACTCAAATTTTTATAAATCATCAGAAAGAAATATCATGTTATAGTTTTTTATATCTGTTAGGTTTCTCAAAGATGAATATATAATATGTCTATATAGAGAGCAAAAAAAAAGTCATGTATCCATCAACTGATTGCTAAAGTCTAAATATTGAACATTCTGACTCAGTTTTTTCAGACAAATCTAACGTTTCTTCTCGAATAATGGTTCAAACGTATATGATATAAGTTTTGCTCAATTAACACAGTTTGGATTGTGCCTTTTTAAAAAAATGAAATATACGTTGATTAAAGAAGTAAAACAATGTGAAAGAACAGAAAACAATAAAACTAATAGTTCTTGAAACAACACTGTTCGATTATTTTGGATAAGAACAAGCAAATTTGTTCTCAACAAGTTTTATCAGAGAAAAATGGCATATCTATAAAACAGTTTCCAACTGCTGAAGACCGGTTCAGTTACAACTCTGATAAGAATCGATGACATACCGGCAGTAAAATGATGGGAAAACATTTAACAGTAACATATTTTTGATTTTTTTCTGTAATTTTAAGCAATTAACTCAAATCCAAATAGTGAATTTATTATCCAATGAAGTTTTCTATCTAATCCATTCGATATCAAGATTTCATAGATGAACTATAATGGCAAAGTAAATCTCAGAAGTTATTTTTTAACAATACCATTTTAACGAGCAAAAAATTCTGAAGAAAATGAGGGTTTGTCGCATTGTCTATGATCTTCCCTGAAATAGTTAAAAGTAACACAAAACCCTAAAAAAACGAAATTCATCAATAAACCGACTAAAAAACGCCTTTTTTTTCAATTTTTGTGATACTTTTAACTTTTAAGGGAAGGTCGTAAAAAAATACGACAACATCTCATTTTCTTCAGAATTCTGTGCGCCTTAAAATGGTATTGTTAAAAAAATAGTTTCTGGGACTTACCTTGTCATCATAGTTCATCTAGTATAGAATACATTAGATAGGAAACTTCACTGCCTCTTAAATTCACTATCTGAATTTGAGCTAATTGTTTAATATTATACGAAAAAACAATACGCTGTTGTTAGATTTTTCATTAATGGATTTCCTTACAGACAATTATATTTGATTCTTTCCATTTTGACATTCTCTTATTTATATATTCAAAATAAAATTTTCAACTTTTCATTAACTATAAAATGATTTTTATTTATATTACTATTCTCGCAAATTTCATTTGAACAGATCTATTGAAAAATAAACAAACAACTATTTTTCTAATATTACTAATTTATTTCTTTTCATGAATTTTCGCTGATACTTGATACTTGAATATTCTTTTCCCTTAAAAAACACTCTAAACATAAAGTCAACAATTCGACTTATTTAAAATGGATTCTTATTCATTTATTTCTAATTAATCAGTTAATAATTATTTTCACTGTGTTTTTTTATGAGGTATATAAAAAGAAAATAAATGCTTGTTGTCTTTCTACATCATAATTCTTTTTCATTTTCTTTCAGTGTTTTTTTCAATTACATAATATTTATAATATTCTGTATTATAATTCGTTTATTATTTAATTATATATTGCATTATTATTTGTTCTATAACAATTCAAAACTAAACATGATTTCTAAACTAGTTCATCTTGTTCATGATTTCTTGATTCTAACATATATTTTGGATCTAATAATCCAATATCCATATCCGAATGTTCTCTTAAATATTTTCGTTTTGCATCTACTGCTTCTTCAAATTGATCAAAATTTGTTGATATATGTGATAGATTTTGATTAATATATTGATGATGTAAAGGATTTTTTCGAAATTCAAAATAAGAATCTTCAGCATTTTGAGCATCATGTTCACCATATTTTATTATATAAGTTGACCATAATTGTTCTATTATTTCTTGTACAATAAAATCTGATGCATTAGCTGCTAATAAACGTATGAAAAAATAACCATCAGCTTCTAAATAATCATTTAAAAAAGCATCAACAAGTGTTGTATGTACATGATCGCCAATATCTCGTGTTACATATTTAAAATCAAGACGAAAACGTGGAATTTGTGGTCGAGATGTACGTGCAAGACGAGTATATATAAAATTATATTGATGAGTTGATGAACCAAGACGTACACCCCATAATATAAGTGCATAGATATTACATATTAAAATAAATCCATACCAAATCCATAATAATGTAAATATTTGCTAAAATAAGAACAAAAAAAAACATTTCTCGATTTTTAAAATTCATGAGCATATTTATTAATAAAGTAGGAAAAAGAGTTTTTTTTTGTTGAAAATTTTTATTATAGAATATGCTTAAGATCTTTTCTCTTGAATATTGAGTAGGATACTTATCTATTTCGAAAGTTATGATGTAAAAGTACATTTGTATTAGTTTACTATTGTTGAATAGTAATGTGTACAAAGTAAAGAAGTTCGCTAAGTTTTTATTAATAAAGGTTTTTTATAATCATCTGAGTAACCAGAAATGATATTCATTTGAATGGACATAACACAAAAAAAAAGTAGAAAAACTCAATGTTTTAAAGAAATACAAGGCTGTATAATAAATGTTAGATATAGACATAAGCGAGAGCAGTCGTTTTTGGTCACGGTGGGATCAGACCATTTTGCCCTTATCAAGTTGCATAACTATAAAACGGTTGGTCTATGGATAGTTTATATTCATTATAGATGTGAAGAATAAGCTTTTTACGTACGCTAACTGAGAAAAGTTTTCTTACCCTTAATCTACATACCCTGTAGAGTCTCTATCCTTACCATCTCCTGCAAAGTTTTTATCTATTTCCTCCTTAACACTACCGTAGTTGGAAGACTCTAAAAATGATAAAATAGCAGAACAGTATTACAGTAGACATGTAAAAAATAAACTTTTTTAGTACTCTATACCCTGATCCAATTGAATGTTGACTACGTTGTGACATACACTTACTCTTATGGATGATATATGCTTAGTTAGTGTATGTATAGGAAGCTCAAGTAATTAAGCGAAAAAATTCTGCGTACAGCTATAGTTAGTATTAGTTGTAGGGAGAATATTGAGCTACTGAATCTGCCACTGGGTAGCATTCCATACTGTAAGATAGCCGACAGACAGGAGTCAATATTTCATGTTGTATACCTTTTGTTAATTATGGTATATAGGTTTGAAGAAAATTTGGTAACTAATCTCTTGAAAAATTAGAAGATTACCCTACATAGATGTATATGTAAATCCTATCATTCGAAAAATTCAAAACCTTAATGACATATTTCTTTATTTATACCTAATAAATCATAGAAAAGAATTAAACAATCGCTATTTTTTACCTTGTATACTCAACAAATATTCTAAAATATATATTGTTTAAAGGATGTAAATTTTTGTTTATTTGAAATTAGAATAATGATTATGTTTATTAATTGATTTTATATAATTATTAAATAATAAAAGAAATATTTATTTTGTTTTTATACCTGATTAAAAAGATTTACAGTTAAAACACATTGAACAGTAATTCTTTGTAATGGTTCTCCACCACGTAATGGTTCACGTACATGAAAATCACAGAATGTTTCTCTAGGAAAATATTTTGATTCTGGTTGATTAAGACCATGTCGAAATAATTTCACACTTTCATAACCAAATTTTAAAAAATTTGTACCAAGAAAAAGACTTAATAACCATATTTGTAATATGACATTAAATATATAATAAACTCTTATAAATACAAAAAAATAAATTTTTTTTTCTTTCGATTTTTCTTTTAAAAAGAAAATTTTTCAACTTACTTAATAAATAAATAAAGTGTAATAAAATAATTTCCTAAAAATTTTCCTGTCATACAACAAAGTAATTGAAAAACTTTTTTCAATAATGATGTTTGTCGTTTTTCAGCATCAGTTTGTCGACGTGCATCATCAACATACATATCAATTGTATCAACAATATATTTTATTAAATGATCACGATCATCAAAATCATTGACTGTTCTTGTTTCACTAGCTGCTTCAATTATATCAAGTAGATCAATACCTGAACGAACACTTAATGCACGCCAAAGTAAACGTGGTAAATAAAAAAATAATGCCATTAATAAAATAATAAATGGTGTCCATTGATAATAATTTAATACACGATTTTTCCTATAAGAACAAAATAAAAACATAGTATAATCACATTGTTTCTTTTTAAATTTTCATTCTTATATTCCTTCTCTCTCTCTCGAAGAAGAAGAAGAAAAATCATATAACCTTTCCTCTATTGAATTTGGTATTTGTTCATTTGAATCTACTCTATATGAACTCTTAATAAAACAAATATAGTTCGTATAATAAATATAAGCTGAACGAAAATTAGCTCGATTCCAACATGATATGAATGATGATATATTATCAGTTGATAAAGGTAAACCTGATATAACAGCAATTATAATAAGTCCATAAACAGTATATTTTCTATTAAGACGATCAATATAATCATCATCCGATGGTTGTGCACCAAAGAAAATTGGTCCACAAAATGTAAGCATATACAAATGATCCATTGTTTAATTTTCAAAATTTTTTCTTTACAATAATAATAAACAAAAAAAAAGTAATATTTCGAAATGAACAAGTAATAAGAAATGTAAATCAATGCACCAGATGAGAATTGTTTTCTGCTCTGTTACTTTTATATTTATAGTTTTTATCTAAGCGACAACATGTATGTATCTTACATTGACAAAGAATTGATCAATTGGGACCTGAGAAAAGTGTTATAGGAAAGAAGAAAAAAAAAGGTTGAGTAACAAACAACTCAAGGACAATTTATATCAAATAGTTTGGCACTAACAAGAACATATGATACTTTTATAGATAGACGTGTCGAGAAAGTTACTTTTTTTTGTGTCATTTGATAACAAACATACACATACATTGATAAAATTTTATGAATTTATATATAAATAAATCTAATTGAAATCGTCAATTTTTTTAAAGTTATTATTAATTGATATATAAAAATTAATATAAATTATGATTAGAATTTCCTATTGAAATATCTTATGAATGTTTTCTTTTTTGTAAATGTTTCGACACATTAGAAGATCTCACCCTTCTAATATTTGATTTTTTAGTTTTTGTTTCTACATATGTGTATTTCTAAAGTTTGCTTCAAAAATATTTTTCTGCTCATTCTATTGTTCGATGTGATCTTTACTTGAATAATATAAAATGTAATTAACGAATGTATGTATACTGCATGTAAAAAACAATGTCTGTTATAATAAAGTTCAGTTATTTCTCATTTACATTCTTCTCTTTTCATGAACAGTCAACTATATGATTATTTTCATAACTAAATAAGCATAAAAATATCTCTTATAGATAATGATCTAATTACAAATTCTTGTGTACTACTAGTAAATATCGGTTATGATCATATTAACATGCCGAAAAACCCAAAACTTAATTTTTTTTCTATTTGATCATATAAAATAATAGCATATTATGAGTGAATTCTTGTATCTTATGAAAAATTTTCCTACGATGAAGTATTAATTAATCGTTTTTTTGTATGATTTAGTACATTCTATAATAAAGATACTCGTTTTGTGAAATGTTCTTTAGTAATAGAATATAGACTGTTTTTGTTAACTATACTAGTGTAATAAACGTTTAGTAATAACATAACCAGCATAAAAAGATTTCCATAAAAATTACATCGTTGCGGGTAGCAACAAATATGTTTTTCTTTAGGGATATAATAGAAGATTGCGGATTTTCTAATGTGTTGATGGCTTTAATATAATTCGAATTTTATATTTTATGTTCATTGTGATTAGTCTTTTATTAATACAAATCAATTTGTTATTTAGAATTCTATTAAAGATCGAAAAAAACAATTTTTTTTCTCATTGAAAGGTGATAAGTGAAAATTTCTAACGCTCTACATCAAACATAGAATAGTTTATCATATAATATGAGAAACCTATCAATCATTTAATCAATGTATTAGTAGAAAAAAAAAGTTCATTTTAGGCTTCATATAATGCTTATTGAATTACAATAGAATGTTTCAATTACTTTCTTAATAATGATCCAGATTTATGAAAGAAGAATGCATTTATAATACAAATTATTTATTTTTTTTGCTAGAATATAAAATCCTATTGTAAAATTATATGAATATTACAATAAATAAGAATTGTATCAATGGAATTAACTTTACTTTTAGTTTAATCAGGAGTATTTATTATACATTAAATTTTTTAATCCAATAATTACGATTGCCAGATGTTTTGCAATAGCAGGAAAAATTCTGAGTTTTTACAAGTTGTGGTATTTTTTTGTAAATTCAAGCTTTTATGAGTTTGATTATAGTTTCGAAATAAACTCTTTTCAACAATTAATGTACCTTCGTTATACTATTGTAATTATTATATGGTACAGAGCTTTGGGACTACTAACTGTATACGTTCGTTTGAATCTAAAGTATTTTTGAACTAAAATGAATAGATTGTATTATTGAAAGAATCTATTTGATTCAATAACTTCGTTAATATTAACTGAGTTTTAAGTTGAACAGAGAATTTATCAAAATTCCGATTTAAAAATTTTCAATCTGACGATTCTGTCAACATATATATTTACAGTTACGCATCTTGATTAATTATTTCGATAAATATATAAAATATGTATCTTTTCCTATACTTTTCAATATCTATGTACTAATGATTTATCCATACACATCAAAATTTTATCTAAGATTGTTCTCTTCAAAATTTATTTATTTCTCTCTAAAATTTCACATTTAATATCCATTTATTATATATATTCTTATTTTGTTAATCAAATTTGATTTCAATATTCTCTACAGTATACTAATAAATCATAACTTGTTACTCTCATTTGTTAGCTATTCAAATCCCATATGATTAGTATTCTAACAAATATAATATAATGGTCCCACGAGTTTTTTTTTCTTATCCAATTCATTCTAAATTGAATAACAATAGAATTAAAAATTCATTTTGTTTTCTTTTATTTTGCATGGTTCTTTTAGAATCATTTTTTTCAATGGGAACACAAATAATTTCTTCGAAATCAATGAAAATGCTGTAAATTGTAGATCAGTTCGAATCACCTCAATCAAAGATCCCGTGGAAAAAATGCAAATCTATGAGCATACTTTATGTTCAAGTTTTTATGAAATAAAAACAAAAATAAACTATACCATAGTCCTTTGATAACAAATTTAGATTAATTTTCTTGCTCTTTTGTATATTTTGTTTAATGCAATAGAAAAATATTTATTATGTATTCTGATTATGGCCATATAGAGGCCAAGATTCGCTACAATTAATTCTATTTTAAAAGGTGATAGCTATTAGCAAATAGAAGTGATGACTCATTTTATGCAAACCTGACACTTGTCTTCTTATTTCGATTTTTGTTATATCACTATGACGTATTTCTTATATATATTTTTCTTGTTTGAATATTGACTTATATATATAGTAGTTATCGTTTGTCAATAGCAAATTTTTTTATTTAATTGTTCTTATTCGTATAATTATAAAATAGATGGAGATTGATTTACAAACTGAATGTTCACTAGCAATGGTGTTGAGCTTTATGATAGCAAGAAAAATAAGCATACTTAATTCATAGATACTAAGACAGCTTATTAATGACATCCTTTGTCAAAGCAATCTATACATTATATTAAGAATTACTGAAGAAGTCGACAAAAAAGAGGAAGATGAAGATGTTGATATCGAAATAGAGAAAAATGACAACAGTGAATAACTTTCATTAAACACGAATATTGGGAACAGCACTTCTGAACTCATGCGAAAACCTCTCCATATGTCGAATTCCGGTTCGACCGAGACGATGTTGACTTGATGAGCGCTAATGAGTAATAGAAAAGTCTAGAATGATGTAGTTTTTCAAGACTTCATTCTCAAGATATTAAAGTTTTTGCTCGGCTTTCCAATAAAAAGGTGTGGTTACATGAAAAATCGACTTTCGAGTTTCAACTACATGAACAAAGTCCTTAATGAGATTAGTTTATTGTGCAACTACGTAATATTTCCTTTCTGGAAATGTAAATATATGAATAAAGTTTGCTTTTACATATGAGAAAATTTCGAATATTGAATATCTTAGGACAGGAGACTCTAGAAGAGTTATAACTTGCCTAATGAACTAATCTTATTGAGAACTTTGTTCCTACAAAGTTTAACGTCGGAAGTCGATTTTTCATCTAACCACAGCTTTTTGTTGAAAAACCCATTAAAACTTCGATATCTGAAGAACGAAGATGCGACAAGCTAAATTATTTAAAAATTTTCTAGTACTCATAAAATGAACATCGTCTCGATCGAAAAACAATTTGACATCTGAAGAGGTTCCTTCGTTAACATAAATCTCGTTCGATGAGCTATTAGTAATATTGCACCATTATATAGTCTATAGTTTCTTCTAGCAAACATTCAGCTATGGTGGTAACATAATAAAAATTCGCTTTAGAAAAATTGATTACATGAACTATTTATTAACCTTAATTTGAGATCAAAAGATTATGATTTCTTCTTCTTGTCTAGTTTTATTATACTATCAAAGTAATGATTCAAAAGAAAAATAGAAAAATACAAAACGAGAAAGAGAATAAGACGTGAAGCAAAAATAATTACATATACTTTTGAACAAAGAGAAACGAATCATAAAAATAATCAAACCGAATTCTATTCGGTAGTACAAAAAGGAAAATTATTTAAGAATAAAGTAGCATAATATATCAATGGAATCATGTCAGTAGAAAAATGATTGAACATAACTGTCATAAATAATCAAAAATATCTAATGATCTTATATAAGAGTAATATAATGAAGATCATCAATAGAATGAGGAAATTATGCTGTACATCATTATTGCTTTTATCGTCGAGATATTAATCTATAAAATCGAATCATCAGAGAACTTCTTTAATTGTATAAAAACTCAGGAAAAACAACGATTAGTTGCTATGTAGAATCGGTCATATGTTTGATAGATTTGTAGACATATGATTCAATCACATACAACACGACGTAAGGATGAAAATGGCATGCAAAAAATGGAGATTTATCTGTTGAAATGAATTCTTAGATGATCTTGTTGATAAGCAATAATTGAATGTTGACATTCACATTTTGAATTTATCAAAATATTATGAAAACTATATTCATTTTCGAATAACGAAAACTGTCTGAGACAGAAGCTTCAAAATGAGAAACAGAAAATTATAGAGAATTATGGAAAATTTTTAAATCAATTGCTAATTACTCAAGTGTAAGCCTTCATGTTCAATTAGAAGATTTAACTAAATATTTGTATATATACTCATACCTAATATTTCTTGTCCTTGAATAGATTGTTAGTTGTTTTCTCGATCTTTCTAAGTTATTTCTCGGTTACGCTAAGAAATATCTTTTGTTTTGTCGATTTTATTTTCTGGTATTGCAACTAATTATTATAGAGCCCAGTTGTTGCTACGACTAATCGATATTGCCTATTTGCCGTAGATCGCCAAAAGCTAATAATCTGTATGGATTGTAATAGAATTCTCGGAAGGTCTAAAAGAATTTTCTTTATATATCTGTTATTTTCATATTAGACCTGAAACATAGAATTAAAAATTTTTATTTCTCTATTAATGTATAAAAACTTAAATCATCTTTTTTTTTGTGTATGTTATTCTTATCTTATCGTTGATGAAAAATTATTTTACGTGAAAACATTTTTGTTAAGTTAACCTTGTGAGAACTACAGACAGTATATTCAAAGAAAGACACAAAACTATTAATCATTATCATAGTGTCACAATGAAACAAATTTATCATCATTTTTACAATACATTAGCATCCGTATTAACTAATTATCAATCATTTATATTCGTTTTCTTCCTACTTCAAAACAAGTAATAAAATATGTCAAGAACAGCTGACAAAATATTCTTTACTTAATCAAATTGCTAATTATTTTTTCCCCAATTTTTCATTACAAAAAATTATTTCAAATAATTAGATATAGTAAAATAGTTCTTTTATAATTATTTTACAATAACTATATCAATTTTCCTGTTTCAAGTTTATTAATATCATGTATGATTTTATTATCATAGAAATGAAATGAATTGTATGCATCCATTATACCTTTATCTGTCTAAATATAACCTAATACAACTAAAAATAAACCTGACATTTTCAAAAAAAAAACTGTATATTCGGAGTCAGTGTTGAAATTTGAGTACAGTCAGGTCATTTTACCTATCGAACAATGACTTTCATTTTTCATCTCGGAGTACTTCCAGGTTCATTGAAAAAGAAATTTTGAAGGAGATTCTAGTGCTTCACATATCATCAAATGTAGAATTTGATACTGATTACGAATTTCATGTCGTTTGTAAAACACTATCGTGTTCCGCATGTCTTAAAAACTTATATTTTCAAGCTCTTTTAAATTCTAATAGAATTCATCAAAGGGATCGATATTACTTTTAAATGTATTTACGAGCAAGTCAGTTCTCGTTTTGATTGATATTTGACACTTTCATATCTCCTAATTGATTCAAGTGTTTTTGATGTTATCTTCGGATAGAACGTAAAAAATTGCTCTAATCAACATATTTTCCTTGTTGATTAAACATTTCGCTTTCATATAATAATTACATCGAGAGCCACAAAAACCATATTTTTTACTAGTTATTTTGTCTTAAAAGCTCTCTCAATTTCTAACCGGTTTTTTTGCAAACGTAATTTTTCACACAACTGAATGTAGTTGCCTGACGACTGTAACAGAAAATGGTTGTCAATTAGCATCCTATAATAGAATTGGATATTTCTCAATTAAAACTTTGTCTTGTTAGATTTCAATATAGAAATTCGTAATCACTATCAAATTCTGCATCTCATGATTTGTAAATCAATAGAATTGTAGATCTTTTTTCTTGAAAATATCGTGAATAAAAAAAACAAAAAAATTTGTCTTTTCATTTTAAATTTTATTTTTCTTACCGTTCTTCAATATTATGTGGTATTGTTCTATTTCTATCAATATAATATGTTGATGATATATAACATATTTGATTTGTATAATCAACATATGGTTTAATAAAATTTGCTCGACTCCAACATTCAATTCGATCATCATCAAATTGTTTCGTTGCTGTTATTGTCGAAAAAAGAACAAGTAAAGCAACTGTATATTTATAATTCATTTTATCGAATCCATCATCATCAGATCGTAATGTTGATAGAAGTACTGTTGGTACAAGTGTTATTAAATAGATTATGTCGACCATAATGGTTTTTTTTTGTTTTTGTTTTATTAATTACAATTGATTTCTTATTCAAAACAAACAAAATATCATCTAAAAAAAAAATCGCATAAAATATATGTTAACATATGCTATTGAATATCTACATAGATTTCAATCAAATAGGTGACAAAGAGCTTTTTTTTTTTCTCTTTTATATATTAAGTGACAACTGTACATAACATTTATTGATAGTTGAATAAATATTATTTTACTCTTTAAATAGAAATATCAAACAAAATGTTACTTGCCATTTTCTTCGTTTTTTTTTCTTTTATTCTTATTATGAATTGGATGTATATTATATTTTATCAAAGAATACCATTCACACATATATTTGCTATTACGTTATTTATTTCCTGTGGTTTACTATTGTACTGAGTACTCCTTTTTTTGTCCGTATGAGAGAAAAAAAAAGATGTTGCTGGAGAGAAGAAAATGTTCTACAGAATAAAAAGAAAAAAAAACGAGTAAGAGAAATGTTCCGTCTCAATTAATTTGTACTATAACTATGCATACTTTTGGAGTATGTATATGTCTTGTTCGTGTTGTACGAACAACACATTCAGAAAAAAAGAATCGGAAGAAGAAAGACAAAAAAAAAAGAAGTTACATATAAGAAGAGAATCGAGACAGTTTGTGATTATGTATTGTGATAGTCTTAAACAGAAACTTCTTAATACTCAACTAAATGTTGGTATTTTATGTAAAACTCTTTGGATTTTGTTCATCTTAATTATATTAAAATTTAAGATTGATTGGTTCTTGTTTTTTTCAACTGTAGATTTTCCAACTTCAATGAATTCTGTGATTGTTGATGTTGTTAATGTATTCCGGCTTTTAGTACAATAAACAATAATGCATTCTTGAATAGGTCACTGTCAAGAAGTTATGTTCTCCTAGAAAAATAGTTCATAATTCAATAAATAGAAGCATAACAGTTTGTCTGTTCTTTTTGGCCACACTTCCTTTGATTTTATCTATGTATAATAATTTACAAGATTATGTAATTTTTCTCTTTTTTTGCTAAAATGAGATAATAATCATCTGTCTGATATGACAGTTTCTTCGATTGATTCTTACTGTTTTTTAGGTTTATTTTTTCTTCTATCCTCGACTGATAAAAGCATTCATTGACCAAAAGATATATATAATTTCTTGAATCAATGCAGATGGCAAATACTAATGCATGACTTAGACATACACAACATTTATTTTGCTAATGAGAAGAAAAAAAAGGATTGAATTCCCAAATATTGAGTATCCTGTTTCTATTTCAATATAGTATTATACAACAGAATCGATTTTTTTAAAAAGTATTAGTAAGTTAATAAAGCTTAAATAGACCAATCAATCAAAGTCAAATAATGTCAAACATTTATTGGATCATTGTATATAATATATGATCTTCAAAATTAAGCTATTTTTATATTCAATGATCATATGAGATTTATATTAAGTGAGAAACCAAACAAACAAACAAAAACTAAGTTACAACTGAAATATGAAAAAAAAAGAAAAACAAGCACATGATATTACATACAGAAAAAAAAACAAACATATTCATTCATTAGAAAGAGCGTATAATAATGTCACTGTGAACATCATCATCAACAAAATCATTACTTGTTGTATCATCAATTAAACGTAATTGATAAGATGGAAGAATTCCATTTGAATGATGATGATGATGATCATGATGATGATGTGTTGGTGAAGTACTTTCTGTCATCGATGAAAAACATCCTGATGTTGATGAACGACATTCACCAATATCTGAACTTTCAAATGATATTGATGCTGGTGGTTCAATATGACTTAATACACAATCGAGAACATTACGAGCCTTAAGAATATGAAAACAAAAAAAAAATAATTATGCTAATAAATATCAATAAAAATCAAGGTCTTCTTTTTTTTTACCGTTTGTAATGATCCTTCATTAGAAAACCATATTAATGGTTGTTCTTTATTTTTATTCATTAATATTTCATTTAGACGACAATGAAGATCATAAAAACTTATTCGATTTCCAGGTATATATTGCCAACATGATAACATAAGTTCATATCTATTTTAAAAAAAACAAAAATCATTAGATGAATATAAATATAAGAACATCTGAAAACTATCAAAAAAGCCCTTGTTGTACGAAATCAAGCAATTGACTATTCCCAGATGTATAATATAAAAATTTAATTAACATAAACAATATTATAGAATTTTTTTACTTAAATCTATTCAAAATATTGATCCGAGCAATGCATACTTTCTCTTTTATTTGACTTTAATTCTTTACAAAGGTTATTTTTTTCTCCTAAAACATCAGTATCTAGTAATTCTGACGATTTGTATCGTTTGGAATTAGTTTTTAACTTCTCATTCAGTAATAACAACATTTTTTGTCGTTTATATATTTGTATTCTATCATATCGCTAACGCTAAGTTTTTTTTTTTTTATTGATAACTCCTGTGAACAAAGGTCTTTAGTACTGATTTTTTTTCAGAGTAAAAATTAGCTCCGAGATGCATATGTTTTAATTTTGCGAAGCCATATAGTTTTGTAATCATTAAAAGTTTCTTCTAAAAAAAAAATTCAGTTACAGAATAATCAAAAGTATTAAAATTCATGATATAATCAAATAGAAATTCTCTTAGGAATAAGTAATTCAATGCATGTATTGTTCGTTTATTAATAAAGAATGAAGATACATATATGAAATCAAAATTGAAGTTCGTGTTCGAGAATACATATATATTTTGATCAAGTTCTATACATTTTGTAATGAATTTTTTCTTTTGTATAACATTTCTTTTTTTTCTGTCAGATTGTAATGAAATCATTAACATCTATTTATAAATCAAGGACTAGTGAAATATCAGAAGATAGTTCGATGAAGATCAAATCATCATTCTTTTTCATTTTCATTCTATGAACAAATATGATAATATTGAAAGAAACGTGTTTGTAATCATTAATGAAATAGTCATTCATAGTTTTTTATATCTATATTAACTTTTATAATTATTATAGAATTATTTCAACATATTTTTAATGTATAAAGATTTTCTTTTTTTTTTTGTATACTTACAAAGCTTGTGTACATTGTATTGGTTTTTCTAAAGTTCCTCGTGTTGTTGTAATTAATGAAATAACTTGTTGATTATTCAATGGTGAATATGGTACTTGACCTAATGTTATAATTTCCCATAGGACAATTCCAAATGACCTAAAATTGAGTTGTATTTCTTGTTTTTTTTAAATTCTATTTAAGAATACTCCTTTTTACATGACTCAAAATTTTTATAGTCATTGTATAGTCTAAACTAGTTTCTATCTACTGAGTACTTTAAACATTAAAAAATCAAATTTATGAGACGGAAATATCGAATCGCACTTTTCTTAAACAAAGTGTAGAAACGCCTTCAGAAATTCCGGCAATGAAGTATCCTTAATCTTAAACATACCAAATATCTGAATTCGAAGTAAAAATTGCATCAAGTAATGATTCTGGTGCCATCCATCGTACAGGTAAAAGAGCTTCACCTGTTTTTCTATAATAATCTTGTTGACTTAACATTCTAGCTAAACCAAAATCACCAATTTTAACAAGAATTTTTCCATTATCAATATTCGTTGATGATACAAGACAATTTCGAGCAGCTAAATCTCTATAAAAAAAAATTTTATTAATAAAATAAAATAAAAGATACGTTTTTTTTTGTTTTTGTTTCTCTCATTACCTATGAACATATGAATGCTGTTCAAGATAACAAGCACCATCAGCTATTTGTTCTGCTATATCAAGACAATCATCATATGATAATTCACATTGATTATTATTATCTTTTGTTGGTCTTGAACGTCTTAAATAATTTTGTAAATCACCTTGTTCCATTAATTCAATAACAAGAAATTGTGGTTGATAATCATGATAAAAACAAACACCTAATAAATGTATTATATGTTTATGATTAAATTGATTCATTATAATAGCTTCTTTAAGAAAATCAATACGTTGTGATTGAGATGCTGAACTAGGTAATGTCTTTAAAAAAATAGAAATATATAAATTATTTATAAGAAGTTTCGCCTGTCTGTCAAGCGTCCGTCAATATGATCATTTATATGGTCGAAATTACGATATAGTTTTTTTTCCATCAATCGATATCTCACATCAAACTGGATTTATAAGATTGAAATATGAAGCACTCGGCGAAACAGAAAAAAAAACAAGTGATCTCCATTATTTGGCTTATGTGTCTGTCATTTTTCATCTATTTTGTTTCAGCAACATCTGATTTGTTGAAAGAGCACATCAAAATGGAATAAAAACGTTACGAATAGGTTTTTCACAAAGTCAAATCTTGATATAAAAGAAGTATAAAAAATGTACTTTTATTACACTGACTTTTGCTGTTTTTCAATGGCGCGGTTTTCATATAGTATATTATAAAGATTTTGAGAAAAAAGTTTCAGAAAAAGTCGGGGTGGGGATGTATTAATTTCCAAAGCATAAGCT